>JADBJO010023125.1:15000-20000 GCA_016801955.1 Conus betulinus
TGGCATCATCTTCATCATCCTCATTCTCATCGATCAGCATAACAAGCAATCTGGTCACAAGACACCATTCGACGGTGCCCATACGAGCTGCCAGTAGTGTACGCCCTGTTCTCCTCCCCTCCACCCGCCTCTACCCCTCTCCCGCCCCTGCCCCAGTGTCCCCTCAAAATATAAAAAAAAGCTTTGAAGTCATTATCCCTCCGGCAGAGGAATCGCCTGCATTTGTTCTATCCAGTACTTGTTTGTTTCGCTTTTTGGGTGTACAGTCTACAACCAATGGCACCAAAGTGGGAGGTTTCAACTGTTGTACACAGCCAGTAATTCTACAGTGAACTGAAGTGATTTCTGCTTTTGAAATTAGCCAATATCAATAGACAGATCCCGTGTGAAGTTAACCAATATTACTTGATAGATCCCAAGTGAAGTTGACCAATATGAATGGATAGATCCCAAGCTCTGATTGTGAGATAGTTCATTCGTTCGTCTGTTTGTTTGTCCTTTGTTCTTAATTTGTTCATGTTATTACGTCTAGCCCCTCCCTTTTTACACACACACACACACACACACACACACACACACATACACGCACACTTGTACACACGCACGCACGCGCGCACGCACACACACACACACACACACACACACACACACACACACACACACACACACACACACACACACACCACATGCACACACACACCACATGCACGAGAGAGAGAGAGAGAGAGAGAGAGAGAGAGAGAGAGAGAGAGAGAGAGAGAGAGAGAGAGAGAGAGAGAGAGAGAGCTCTTTCTTTCTTCAACGAGGTCTCCAAATCGGCCATCCAGCCGCTCATTGAAACAACGCAGGCTCTCCAAGCAATGTTTCTGTGAGCCGACCAGCATTGCAGATGGGGCCAGCGGTTGATCAATAAGCTGGAACAGTGGGTGTTTGTTCCAGTCTTAACTCTAATCCTCCTCATTTTGGGGGATGCTGGGATCGCTTAGACACCGCCGGTGGCCACACTAGGTGTATCCCCTTCCACCTTTCACACCAGTTTTTTTTTTTTCCTTCTTCTTCTTTCTTCTTCTTCTTCTTTCTTCTTCTTCTTCTTCTTCTCTTCTTCTCTATTATCGTTAAATCACATCTTTGTACAGCGTGATGGCTTTCCGTCAGCTGTGTGTCCGTTGAAGAGAGACATTCATTGTACCAGTTCTATCTGCGATACCAAATGAGAAAAATATTCAGAACTCTTTTTTTTCCATGCAAGAAACAGCATAAGCCTAAATCTAAATAAGCCTTTCTCTTAGTTCTTGTGACTGTGAGAATTGCGACGGAAATTGCTCTTGTGTGAATGAAATGACTTTGTATTGATGTTGAGGGGTACTTCATGAAATGACACTGTATTGGTGTTAAGGGGTTGTTCAGTGAAATTCCACTGTATTGATGTTGAGGGGTTGCTCAGTGAAATTACTCTGTATTGATGTTGAGGGTTCCTTCAATGAGCTGATACTGTATTGATGTTGAGGGATCCTTCAGATGAACTGAAACTGTATTGATGTTGAGGGATCCTTCAGATGAACTGAAACTGTATTGATGTTGAGGGATCCTTCAGATGAAGATGAACTGACACTGTATTGATGTTGAGGGATCCTTCAGATGAACTGAAACTGTATTGATGTTGAGGATCCTTCAATGAGCTGACACTGTATTGATGTTGAGAGATCCTTCAATGAAATGACACTGTATTGATGTTGAGGGACACTTCAGATGAACTGACACTGTATTGATGTTGAGGGATCCTTCAGATGAACTGACACTGTATTGATGTTGAGGGATCCTTCAATGAGCTGATACTGTATTGATGTTGAGGGATCCTTCAGATGAACTGAAACTGTATTGATGTTGAGGGATCCTTCAATGAACTGACACTGTATTGATGTTGAGGGATCCTTCAGATGAACTGAAACTGTATTGATGTTGAGGGATCCTTCAGATGAACTGACACTGTATTGATGTTGAGGGATCCTTCAGATGAACTGACACTGTATTGATATTGAGGGATCCTTCAGATGAACTGACGCTGCACTGATGTTGAGGGATCCTTCAATGAACTGACACTGTATTGATGTTGAGGGATCCTTCAGATGAACTAACACTGCATTGATGTTGAAGGATGCTTCAGGTTTAGTCCTCCCTTTGCGGTCTGGCGCTGCACGCTATGCATGCTGTCTGGCAGCTGTTGTTCCAGGAGCTGTCTGCAGAGTCAGTCCTCTGCTTTTAGCTCTCTCTCTCTCTCTCTCTCTCTCTCTCTCTCTCTCTCTCTCTCTCTCTCTCTCTCTCTCTCTCTCTCTCTCTCTCTCTCTCTCTCTCTCTGCAGACTGTTCTGTGTTTGGATTCTTTGGGTTGTCCGCGGTTGTTTGCCCTGGGGAGTCTGTCGTAGAGCTGTTGTTGGCGGTCAGCTGGGTGGCATGCGTCACACGCGCAGACACTTTGTTTCTGTGAACACACTTTGTACCGTCACGTCACAGATTTCATTCCTCTCCCATGACGTGCTAGATGATCTCTCACATCGTCATTATGTCTATCATGCTGCGGAGTTCTACCTTGCAGACCCTGGAGTTGTGCCGCTGGCATCTGGTCTGGAACACCGCCAGCGTCTGCTCGACAGCATCAGTGGTCTTCCAGCAGCACCCCGAGTCGACAACACTAAGGACGTTGCTGGGGAAGATCTTTGATCTTTGTGTGGATCTTTGTGTATCTCCGAGTGGGGTGTAGTATTAGGTGATTACGGAGGCTGTGTACTATGAGCGCCAGGTAACAAGAAGGGTGGACTGTAGCCATTTCGTGAACAGCAGGAATCAACCTGTAGAATAGTGATCACTTTGCAACCTTACCATATCCTCAATAATGCCATTTTACTAATTCTTTTTAATCGTATTGTTAGAAAGTACGTCGCACAGTATATTTCACATTTGTTTTTCGTATGGATGGCGTAACAGATACATACAGAAGACACTCAACTGTTAATTGTACACGCACGCGCACCACACACACCACACACACACACACACACACACACACACACACACACACACACGCGCGCGCGCGCGCGCACGTACGCAGAGAGAGAGAGAGAGAGAGAGAGAGAGAGAGAGAGAGAAGAAGAAGAAGAAGAAGAAGTATAGAAAGAAGAAGAAAAAGAAGAAGAAGGATGTTTTATTACTTGTGTGTTGAGGGCAGCTGTTTGCCTGAAAAGTGGTGCCAACATATTTCCGTGGCCTACATTTGTTCCTGTCCGCTGGATCAGCATTTCAGTTAACCTCTGACTGTTCCTGGCTGGCATTTTGTCATTTGTTTCTGCCCGTGTCAGTTAGCCTCTGAATGTTCCTGGTCTTCATTTAGTCATTTGTTTCTGCCCGTGTCAGTTAGCCTCTGAATGTTCCTGGCCTTCAGTTAGTCATTTGTTTCTGCCCGTGTCAGTTAGCCTCTGAATGTTCCTGGCCTTCATTTAGTCATTTGTTTCTGTCCGTGTCAGTTAGCCTCTGAATGTTTCTGGCCTTCATTTGGTCATTTTTTGTTCTTCTGGCCTTCATTTAGTCATTTGTTCCTGTCCATTGGGTCAGCATTTCAGTTAACCTCTGAATTTTTCTGGCCTTCATTTGGTCATTTGTTTCTGTCTGTCCGTGTCAGTTAGCCTCTGAATGTTTTCTGGCCTTCATTTGGTCATTTGTTTCTGTTCGTGTCAGTTAGCCTCTGAATGCTTCTGGCCTTCATTTAGTCTGATCAACTAACTGCACTTGTTAACAAACCGGATTTGCCCATAACAGCAACCGATTAAATGTGTGTGTGTGTGTGTGTGTGTGTGTGTGTGTGTGTGTGTGTGTGCTGGTCAATCCAAAGCAGCGAACTCATCACTGAAGGCCGGTGCAGTACACTTTGACATTACGCTGTCATTTGTGTTCAGTTTTGACACATTGCTCATAGTCACCACACGTCGACATGCCTCTACCTCTTTCAAGTTTATCACGTCAGGAGACATGTGTGCGCATGTTTAAAAGGAATTTTTAAGTAATTCTGCCGGTAAACATGAAAAACAAATCACAAGGGGCTTGTCTTGTCATTGGTTTGTCCATGTGAAGCGGTGAAGTTACTTCAACTTTCTTTTAACATTTGTTTCAGTTTCTGCCTGCAGTCATCTCACTTTGAAAACCCACATGTATGGCATAGTCATTTCTTTCCTTGGTGTTTCTGATTGGCCTTGGTGTGTGGCATAGTCATTGTTCGTTTCTGATTGGCCTTGGTGTGTGGCATAGTCATTGTTCGTTTCTGATTGGCCTTGTGTGTGGCATAGTCATTGTTCCTTTCTGATTGGCCTTGGTGTGTGGCATAGTCATTGTTCGTTTCTGATTGGCCTTGGTGTGTGGCATAGTCATTGTTCGTTTCTGATTGGCCTTGGTGTGTGGCATAGTCATTGTTCGTTTCTGATTGGCTTTGTGTGCGGCATAGTCATTGTTTCGTTCCTGATTGGCCTTGGTGTGTGGCATAGTCATTGTTCGTTTCTGATTGGCCTTGGTGTGGTGGCATAGTCATTGTTCGTTTCTGATTGGCCTTGGTGTGTGGCATAGTCATTGTTCGTTTCTGATTGGCCTTGGTGTGTGGCATAGTCATTGTTTGTTTCTGATTGGCCTTGGTGTGTGGCATAGTCATTGTTCGTTTCTGATTGGCCTTGGTGTGTGGCATAGTCATTGTTCGTTTCTGATTGGCCTTGGTGTGGGGATAGTCATTGTTCGTTTCTGATTGCCTTGGTGTCCATTGTTCGTTTCTGATTGGCCTTGGTGTGACGTAGTCATTGTTTTGTTTCTGATTGGCCTTGGTGTGTGTGGCATAGTCATTGTTTGTTTTTTCCTTGGTGTGTGGCCTTGGTGTTTGTTTCCCCCCTTGGTGTGTGTGGCATTTCCACTACCCCCCTTCAAGTGTGGGGAACAGTGCATTAAAAAGATTTCCATCACCCACTCCCC
>JADBJO010023125.1:22500-26964 GCA_016801955.1 Conus betulinus
AGTCCACCAGGGTCCGAAGAGTGTCCCGCGGTATGGTCTGCCACTCCTGCTGCAGAAAGAGAGTAAGCTGGACTACGTCAACAGGCGGGGGTGGTTGTGGGCTACCCGTCGTCCAAGGACATCCCAGAGGTGCTCAGTTGGAGCCAGATCGGGTGAGCGAGATGGCCACTGCATCCGGATGATCCCCTCTTGCTGTAGATGATCGTCCACGACACGGGCTCGGTGTGGATGGGCGTTGTCGTCTTGGAAAACAGCAGCGTTACCCATGGCCTGAAGGGCGGGCTGGATCAGGGGCCTCACAATCTCGTCACGGTACCGCACCCCTGTCAGCATGCCTTGAATGACGTACAGGGGAGTTCTGTCTTGACGACTGAAGCCACCCCAGACCATCACAGAACCCCCTCCTGTAACGATCCACCTCACGAACTGTGGCTTCAGCAAAACGTTCTCCTGGCCTTCGCCACACTCGGGTCCTGCCGTCATTGAATGCCAAGGTGAAGCGGGACTCATCTGTGAACAGCACTCGAGACCATTGCTGCCTCGTCCAGCGAACGTGATGACGACACCAGTCTGCCCGTGCTCTGCGGTGAGCTGGAGTAAGTGGTACTCGGACTGCTGGTCTCGGGATGACAGCCCGAACTCGTGCAAACGGTTACAAACTGTCCTTCTACTGACATTGACATTTGCAGCCTGCAGGGAGCTCACGCCTTAAGGTGGATGAGGTGACAGTCCGATTGCGTAGGGCAGACAGCAGGAGGAATCGGTCAGCATGTCTGTCGGTACACCGAGGACGGCCTGATCGTGGCCGATCCTGCACGCTGCCAGTGGCCTGAAACCTCTCTACAAGACGTTGGATGGTGGAATGGGACACGTTCAGACGCCTAGCCACCTCGCGGCCAGAAATCCCTTCGTCAATCAACGCTAAGGCACGTCCACGATCGGCAGGGTCCAGTCTTTGCCTTTGTGCCATGCTTTTTGGGCTGGCGTAGACGACCGTTCTGTTTACAGATTTGTGGCCAACGGCGTCTGATCTGTGTTCATGAACGAGGTGCCATGCACGTGCATCATGACTGACCACGAGCATTTCGCCCCTTTTTTTTTTCAAACTCATATGCTCCCACAGGCACCTTTTACCCGTTTTTACGTGGTTTCCGCACGTGCAGCTGCGCTCCACCTTGTACCGCAATGGGTTTTTTAGGTGTTGTGATCTGTTAAGGAACATCTGTTCAATATGTCTAACCAAGTTTGGGTCATTGTGACTTCGTTTCAAGCCTATTATTTACACCACCACCACCACCACCTCACCCTTCCTCCCCCCCTCCCCCTCCATCCTCATTCAGGACTGTTCAACCCTTCACTCTGACCTCCGACTCTCAAGTTGACCTGTGGTGACCTGTGATGACCTGTTTTTGTTTGTCCATGCTGTTAACAGTCTACTCACCCCTCCCCTCCTTGCCCTCCGTCCTCCTTCCTCGCTTTCCGCCCTTCTTTTCCCCCGTCCCCCTCCCTCCCACTCCCTACCCCCATCCTCCTCGCCTTCCACCCCTGCCGCATGCAACACAGTACTCACCCCCCCTTCTCTGCCTCGGCCCTCCTCTCCCCTCTCCTCCACTCCCCTCCCCTCCCACTCCCCGCCGCTCCACCCCCCCTCTCCTCCCCCTCCACTCCCTCTCCCCCCACTCCCCTCCCCTCCACTCCACTCCCCTCAACTCCACTCCCCTCCACTCCCCTTCACCTCCTCCACTCCCCTTCACTCCCCTCCACTCCCCTCTACTCACCACCACTCCACTCCCCTTCACTCTCCCTCCCCTCCACTCCCCTCCACTCCCCTTCACTCACCACCTCTCTCCACTCCCCTTCACTCCCCTCCACTCCCCTTCACTCCCCTCCACTCCCCTTCACTCCCCTCCACTCACCACCACACTCCACTCCACTCCCCTTCACTCCCCTCCACTCCCCTCCACTCACCACCACTCCACTCCCTTCACTCCCCTCCACTCACCACCACTCCACTCCCCTTCACTCCCCCCCTCCACTCCCCTCCACTCACCCCACACCCACTCCCCTTCACTCCCCTTCACTACCCACCACTCCCCTTCCCCTCCCCTTCACTACCCACCACTCCCCTTCACTCCCCTTCACTCCCCTTCACTCCCCTCCTCCCTCACCCCACCACTCCACTCCCCTTCACTCTCCTCCATTCACCACCACTCCACTCCCCTTCACTCACCACCACTCCCCTTCACTCCCCTCCACTCCCCTTCACTCCCCTCCACTCACCACCACTCCACTCCCCTCCACTCCCTCCACTCCCCTCCCCTCACTACCCACCACTCCCCTCCACTCCCCTTCACTCACTCCGCTTCACTCCCCTTCACTCCCCTCCCCTTCACTCCCCTTCACTCCCCTTCACTCCCCTTCCCTCCCCTCCACTCACCACCACTCCACTCCCCTTCACTCCCCTTCACCTCCCCTCCCCTTCACTCCCCTTCACCCACCACCACTCCCCTTCACTCCCCTTCACTCCCCTTCCTCCCCTCCACTCACCACCACTCCACTCCCCTTCACTCCACTCCCCTCCCTTCACCACCACTCCACTCCCCTTCACTCCCCTCCCCTCACTCACCACCACTCCACTCCCCCCTTCACTCCCCTCCATTCACCACCACTTCACTCCCCTTCACTCCCCTTCACTCCCCTCCACTCCCCTTCACTCCCCTTCACTCCCCTTCACTCCCCATCACTACCCTCCACTCCCCTTCACTCCCCTTCACTCCCCCTCCCCCCCTCCCCTCCCCTTCCTCCCCTTCACTACCCACCACTCCCCTTCACTCCCCTTCACTCCCCTTCACTCCCCTCCCCTTCACTCCCCTTCACTACCCACCCACTCCCCTTCACTCCCCTTCACTCCCCTTCACTCCCCTCCACTCCCCTTCACTCCCCCTTCACTCCCCTCCACTCCCCTTCACAACCCTTCACTCCCCTCCACTCCCCTTCACTCCCCTCACCCCCCCCCACTCCCCTTCACTCCCCTTCACTCCCCTTCACTCCCCTTCACCCTCCCCTCCCCTTCACTCCCCTTCACTCCCCTCCCCTCCCCTCCCCCTTCACTCCCCTCCACTCCCCCTCCACTCCCCTTCACTCCCCTCCCCTTCCCTTCACTCCCCTTCACTCCCCTCCTCCCTCCACTCCCCTCCCACTCCCCTTCACTCCCTCCCCTCCCCTTCACTCCCCTTCACTCCCCTCCCCCTCCCCTTCACTCCCCTTCACTCCCTCTCCCCTCCCCTTCACTCCCCTTCACTCCTCTCCCCTCCCCTTCACGCCCCTCCACTCCCCTTCACTCTCCCCTTCCCTCCACTCCCCTCCCTCCCCTCCACTCCCCTTCCTCCCCCCCCTTCACTCCCCTCACTCCCCTTCACTCCCCTCCACTCCCCCCTCCACTCCCCCCACTCCCCCTTCACTCCCCTTCCCTCCCCTTCACTCCCACTTCCCCTCCCCTTCCCTCCCCTCCACTCCCCTTCACTCCCCTTCACTCCCCTTCCACTCCCCCCTTCCCTTCACTCCCCTTCACTCCTCTCCCCTCCCCTTCACTCCCCTCCACTCCCCTCACTCCCCTTCACTCCCCTCCCCTTCCCTCCCCTTCCCTCACCCCCTCCCTCACCCCTTCACTCCCCTTCACTCCCCCCTCCACTCCCCTTCACTCCCCTTCCTCCCCTCCACTCCCCTCTCCCTCCCCTCCACTCCCCTCCCCCTCCCCTTCACTCCCCTCCCCTTCACTCCCCTTCACTCCTCCTCCCCTCCCCCTCCCCTTCACTCCCCTCCCCTCCCCTTCACTCCCCTCCCCTCCCCTTCTTTCCCCTCCACTCCCCTTCACTCCCCTTCACACTCCCCTCCCCTCCCCTCCCCTTCACTCCCCTTCACTCCCCTCCCCTCCCCTTCCCCTTCCCTCCCTCCCCTTCACTCCCCTTCCACTCCCCTCCCCTTCCCTCCCCTCCCCTCCCCTCCCCTTCCCCTCCCCTCCCCTCCCCTTCACTCCCCTTCACTCCCCTTCCCCTCCCCCTTCACTCCCCTCCCTCCTCTCCCCCTCCCCTTCACTCCCCTCCACTCCCCTCCCCTCCCCTTCACTCCCCTTCACTCCCCTCCCTCCCCTTCACTCCCCTTCACTCCCCTCACTCCCCTCACTCCCTCCCCCCCTCCACTCCCCTTCACTCCCCTTCACTCCCCTTCACTCCCCTCCCCTCCCCTCCCCTTCTCCCCTTCACTCCCCTCCCCTCCCCTTCACTCCCCCTCTCCCTCCCCTCCCCTTCACTCCCCTCACTCACTCCCTTCACTCCCCTCCCCTCCACTCCCCTTCACTCCCCCTCCCCTCCCCTCACCCTTCACTCCCCTCCTCCCCTTCACTCCCTTCACTCCCCTCCACTCCACTTCACTCCCCTCCACTCCCTTCACTCCCCTTCACTTCCC
>JADBJO010023126.1:0-26963 GCA_016801955.1 Conus betulinus
ATCGCAACTGTAGCCTACCGATAGAAATAAACATTCCTAAATAAAGATGTAATTAAAGCATTTACAGTGGAATACATTTTTCTAGACAGATTGTAACGGTAGCATTACCAGTGGAAATAAAACCCTCTATACAGGCGGTAGATGTGGCAGTACCATTGGCAATGTGTCCACCAATACAGGTTATAACAAGGGAATGCCCCCTCAGTATAGACTAGTTTGTACACAGACTGTGACTGTTTAGCAACCTGAAAAAAATCATCCCTAGACCTGTGGGTAACAAAAACACATGCACACACACATGCACACACACACACACACACACACACACACACACACACACACACACACACACTCGTACATACACACACACACACACACAACTAAAATGTGTCCTTTCATAGCATGTACATATGTAACAGAAGAGCAGAAAAAGTTCTGTACGTTGTTTCCTCCTCCCCTCCCCCTAAACACAAACACTTTCAAGCTTATGACAGGTCATCTATTAATACACACATGCAGCCAAGCAAGCATACATAATGAACACAAAAAAAAAACATCCATGAAACTCTAAGTGCCCTCCATCCCAATGTCGCTATGGAATGCCAGAACAAGCAGTAAATTTCACTGAATGCTGAAAGTGGTTTAGTCAATAGTTATATACTTTCCCAATCCAGATCAACATCAAAATTAGTATTCCGACATAAACAGGCTGCATAGAGTTTCATAGGGGGGGGGGGGGGGAAGAAAGGTCAACTGGTATCCCACATGAGCAAATGTGTGCAATGAACCAACGCCCCAAATCACGTGAACCAATCCCTCGTGAGCACCAATCAGAAAGCACAGCCCAGCTCGGCGCCCATGAGCTGTAAAGAATCCAGCCAGCCAAATGATCAGAATGCGTGAAACAGACGTGCATGCACTAAGGCCGTTACCACAACAGTCGAGTCGGAGTTTCATGTCTGTGAGGCCAGCTGTCAGCAGGATGTAGAAGTTAGAGATGCTGTTTCTGGTCAATTACCTACGACAGAACAGAGCTTGACCTGTTAGCTCATGCTACTCAAGTCAACCATTGCAAGATGAAGAGGGATGGGGAGGTGGGGGGGGGGGGGGGGGGGGGGGGGGGAGGGGGGGAGACCCCATCTTTCAAATGCCACATATTGTGTTGACAGAACAGTATCAGAAAATTGGCCAGTTCACAAACGATGAGTTCCAAAAAAAAAAAAAACACGAAAAAATGGAAGTGAATCTTTTGATACTTGCATATTTTGTTTTTTCTTCAGCAAAACGGTGCATGTATTTCATGTTCAGGATGCTGCCCTTAAAGGAAAGTAACTGTCATCCCACACAACGTCCCCAGAGTTCTCCTACCTTTGCTAAAGAGATGTCACATGAGAATGCAGACAGAATGAGCCTATACGAAACTGTGTAGAAAGCGCGAGTCATCACCAGGTAGTCTACACAGGACAGATGTGGGAAGTGTGTCTATCAGTATCACCTGGTAGTCTACACAGGACAGATGAAGAAAGTGTGTCTATCAGTATCACCTGGTAGTCTACACAGGACAGATGAAGGAAGTGTGTCTGTCAGTATCACCTGGTAGACTACACAAGACAGATGAAGGAAGTGTGTCTATCAGTATCACCTGGTAGCCTATACAAGACAGATGAAGGAAGTGTGTCTATCAGTATCACCTGGTAGTCTACACAGGACAGATGTGGGAAGTGTGTCTATCAGTATCACCAGGTAGTCTACACAGGACAGATGAAGAAAGTGTGTCTATCAATATCACCTGGTAGTCTACACAGGACAGATGAAGGAAGTGTGTCTATCAGTATCACCTGGTAGACTATACAAGACAGATGAAGGAAGTGGTGTCTATCAGTATCACCTTGTAGACTACACAGGACAGATGTGGGAAGTGGGTCTATCAGTATCACCTGGTAGCCTATACAAGACGGATGTGGGAAGCATGACAAACTTGAAACTAAGCCAAAAAAAAAAAAAAAAAAAAAAAAATTTTTTTTGTTGGCAACATTTTTCCATGCAGAACAAGCAGTCCCCTCCTACACCCCTGTCCCTCTCCCCTGGGACACAAAACAAAACGAAAAGTCACCCCAGGAAACCACAACAAAAAGGATACAAAAAACAAGGCAGGCATGAGCCCCCCGACCTTTACAATCAATGAACCACCACCCATGGGCACTGAAAGCAGTCCAGACGCAAAAGCGTGGGAGCATATATACATATACTTCACCGTGCGGAAATATTTCCCCCTCGGTATCAGTGGCCTGAGAGGGGAACTGCATTTCGTCACTGCTAACTTTGTCAGACACGGCACAGCTGTGTACCATGCCAGAAACCTTCTGCCCATCCTCCACACATGATGAAACTGGTATGCAGTCTACGGTCCCACTTTGCCCGTAGAAATAAAAACAACTTTTGCTCCAAACCTTGACCACTCCCCGCCCCGAGTTTAATGAAGGAACAATCAAAAGAAAAAGGCTGGGTCACTGTGAATGCACCTAATGAACAGGACAAATCACGAGGCGGGAGTGACCACCCAACAAATGGACGTAACAAAAAAAATAATGAAATGAAAAATACAGAAGCAATGCCAAAATGGTGTGAACAAATGATAAACTGCCAACTGTGAAATACGTGGACCACAGGTGACAATGCAGATGCATTCATCACATAAATGGACCAACGAAATGATAAAACATAGCCGGTTGCCCAAATGAACAGACTGCACAGATGAGAATACACCACCCACTGTCCAGTGAACAGATCCAATCAATAACACTACACAGGCAGCCATTAAAAAAAAATGAATGGACCCAAAGAAATGACGGAACACTGCCAGCCACCAGAAGCATTAACACCCGCTTCCCTATCCCCCACGCCCAACACGACAGTACAGAACCAGCCATCAAACAAATGAACCAAACAACAAAACAAAAGCAACTGCACAAAAAATGGACCAAATAAATGACAATTCAGAGCCAACCAACCACAGAACAAATGGACCAGTCAACAAAAACACAAGCAACTGCAAAATAAATGGGCTGAACAAACAGCGATATGGACACAACCGCCAAATGAATGAATAAACAAAATGACCAGTGAATGGACCGGGCCAGTAACAATGTGCAGAGCCAACGGCCAAATTAGCAAATGGCGATAAAGAGCCAACTGCCAAATGAAGGGAGAGAAATGACAATTCCAATCACCAAATGAACAGACCAGGCAGATGACGATACAGAAGCAACTGTCAAAATGAATGGACTGGAAAAAAGAGATAAAACATCAACAACCGCTCAGCGAACCGACCAAACGAACGGTGATAGTAAATCAACACATTCCACCCTGCTTTTGCCTCTGTGTTGCAGGGAGTCTCTTCCACTGGTCTGTCACTCTAGCACACTAACTCTGCTGTTTGGGGTTTTTTTTTTTTCAACTTCTGCTCCCATCTGCACTCAACTAATAACCCAATCCGGCCAGCATTTTGATGTCTTTAATTAGCTATCCACAAAATCTAGAGAAAGACTCTTCTTTTCTTTTCTTTTCTTTTTTTTTTTTTTTTTTTGTCAGTGCTATATATGAAGCCACCTGGATGCCTGCAGCCAGTGTGGGACAGGGGAGGAAAGGAAGCAGGGTGTCCCTGCGCATTGTGGAGGACCAAGGTGGATGAGCAGGGTCATCTACAGCCAGTGTGGGACAAGGGAAGGAAGGAATGAAGCAGGGTGTGCCTGCGCAGTGCGGTGGACAGAGGAGCATGAGCAGACCTCTCCGGCAGCTGAGGCAGTTTCAGGGGTGATGGGGTCGCATCCCCCCCCTGGCCGGCACAGCTCTCCTCATCCACCTCCCCCTAGATACACCTCACTGCTTTCTGTTCCACCTTTCCCCTCATTGCTGATACCTCGCCCCTTGCTATTCCACCTGTGTTCTCACCACTGGGATACAACCCACCATGGTCTGACTGCTGCCCCTGATGACAAGTCCCTACTGTTCCCCACTGTCTAGTTATCATCCAAGCCTACTTGACCACAAGGACAACTGGGAAAGCCGCGGGCAAAAGCCAATCAAAACGTCCAGAGAGCAGCCTGAAGTTTGATCTGTGCTGCAAGATCTTGGAGGAAGTATGCTGTGCAGACTTCTACTTCTTGTGGAGCTGGTCATGTCACACTTGGACAGCTCTTCTTCAGGGGTCATATCATGACGGAGCTGGTCATGTCACACTTGGACAGCTCTTCTTCAGGGGTCGTATCATGACGGAGTTGGGTCATGTCACATTTGGACAGCACTCCTTTGGAGGTCTTACCATGACAGAGTTGGTCATGTCAAACTTGGACCACTCTCTCTTAGAGATCTTATGAAAAAGCTGATCACGTCAAATTTGGACAGCTCTCCTTTACATGCCCTGGGGTAAGACTTGGCCATGTTGAATTTCAGCCACACTCCTTGGGGCATCCTGTCAGGTGAAGATGGGGCATGGTCAAATCTGACCGTACTCCTTTGGATGTCTTTTCACAGTGGAGTGGGTCACGTCCAATTTGGACAGCTTTCCCCTGGACACTGTGTCATGACAGCAGTTGGTCATGCTGACGTTTGAGCCACTCTCTTTCGGACATTGTCATGACCTGATTGTTCACGTCCAAATTTGGATCACGCCCTTTGGGCGTTCTGTCATGGCGGAAATGGTTACATCAAATATATGGATCATTCCTACCTTTCCCATTCTTTACAATGTTCTCCCTTTACTTCTGTTTACTGTGGTTATTTTCCGTCGTTGTGTGTGTGTGTGTGTGTGTGTGTGTGTGTGAGTGAGTGAGTGAGCGTGTGAGTGTGTGTATGCATGCATGCGTGTGGATGGATCTCAGTGTGCCAGGTGTTTTCAACAGATCCAATTCTAACCTCCAACTGAATAAGAGTTAAATCATAAAATTTATACATCAAAGGTTAGCTGAGGTAGGAAGCCGTTTGGATTTCTGTGTTAATTTCACCATTCAAAATGCCCCTCCACACTCCTCTGCTCTGGCACCTCCGCTGAAAGCCAGCACGCGGCGCCTGTTCGACAGTCTCACTCACACACCATCCTGTCACTCCATGAAGTGTATATGTACATATTAGGCACACTTACACAATAAAAAACCACCCCCCCCCCCCCCCCCCAAATAAAAATAAAAATAAACGTAGACAACCTAATGTGTATCAATAATGCAGAAATAAAAAATAAACATAGAAAACCTAATGTGTATCAATAAATGCAAAGATAAACCTCAGAAAATTATTTTCATGAAAACAACAGTAACTATCAATCAACGAGAAACCAAAAGAAAGCAACGGTAATCAACCATAAATAAGAAAAACAATGAAAACACAACAGCTCAGCTATCAACTATCAATGAGAAATTAATACAAACAAATGCGATATACCATCAATGAGAAATCGATGAATAGCAATAAACCATCAATGAGAAATCAATGAATAGCAACAAACCATCAATGAGAAATCAATGAATAGCAATAAACCATCAATGAGATGTCAATGAAAACCACAGAAATAAACTACAATGAGAAATCAATGACATCAGTATCAATCAACTACCAATGAGAAAAATCAATGAAAACAATAATCAACCAGCAACAAGAAATCAACATTTTTATAAACGATAGGAATCAATCATCAATGAAAAATCAAACCTCCAAACACAAGAAAAAAGTTTCAGTTATTCTGTCAGAAAACCACAAGTCAGGAACAAAAAAAAAAAAAACAAAAAAAAGCAATTATCAGCAAAACTCAAGCACATACATAAAAAAAGCATAGGGAAAAAAAAAGAAGTAATAATCTCCATCATAAAAAAAGAACCTTAACCCAGACAGGTGACCCAAAGACCCAAGGACAAACAGTCAAGCAGTCGTCAGAATGACCCAAAGACAGTCAAGCAGAGTCATCAGAATCCAAAAAACAGCAGAAGAAGCAGCAGAACCAACCCCCTCATCACAAAAAAGAAGAGAAAATATTATCTAAATTCATAATGATCCTAGTAGAACCAAACTCTAAGCTGAACAACAGAAGTAATGAGCTCACAAGACTGTGAAGAAGTGCACCTTGACACACTAAACAAGCTGTGAGTATGTGAGAAAAGAAAGAAAAAGAAACAACAAGCCCAAAAACCTCATTGTTTTAGAAGCATCACTAAGTGCAATACAATTCATCAAGCTGGACACCGCAAGTTTTGAATGCAGGAAAACCAATGAACCCAGACAAAAAAAAATCATTTCACACTAGTCTAATTAAAAACAGAATAAGAACATCTGATTACATCCAAATGAGCGTTTAAAAAAAAAAAAAAAAAAAAGTACAAAATAAACGACGCTGTAAAATATGCAAGGCTGGAGATAGAAGAATCCTGACACCGAGTCGACCTTTGCCCCCTGTGCACCAACCTATGGGACACCCCCGACAAAGCTCAGGTCCACATGCTTCCAAACCCGTCAGCTTTGTGCCACGCCAGCCTGCCTTTAACATGCCGCTGAAGTGCTACTGTGGGCCTGCGCTTTCTTGTATGTCATCAACTGAGGAGGAGAAAAAGAAAGGGCAGAGAGAGAGAGAGAGAGAGGAGGGGGTGAGGGGGGACAGAAAAGAGAGAGAAAGAAAGAGAGAGAGAAAGAGAGAGAGAGACAGAGAGTCAGTCAGAGAGAGAGAGAGAGAGAGGAGTAAGAGACAGACAACAGAAGGGGGGTGGGACATACAGACACAAAGACTGAAGGACAGAGAGTGAATGAGAGGGGAGACAGAGAAATTGTAAGCAACAGGTGAGTGAATGTGTATGTGAGTAGGCCAGTGTGCGTATGAGGGAATGAGAATGTGTGTAGTTTGTCAGGTGTGTGTGTGTGTGTGTGTGTATGTGTGTGTGTGTGTGTGTGTGTGTGTGTGTGTGTGTGTGTGTGTGTGCGTGCATGCGTGTGTGTTTGTGTGTGTGTATGTGGGTGTGGGTGTGCATGTGTGTTCAAGGGCACACAAACGTGTTCCCACACATTTGTGTATGTGAGTATTATTCAGAGAGAAAGAATGAGAGAGAGAAAGAGAGAGAGCGCATGCTTTCATGTTGCTGTACGTAGCCACCACCCCGATGTCGACACCGTCTCCATGGACCATCTCCTGTGCCATCCCTACACACAACTTCCCCTCAACACATGATGCCTCCGCCTGGACTCCTAAGTTATTCAAAGTTACTTCCCTTTTCCTGACGTTCTGGCAACGATGTTTCCAACAGTCCTGGTGGTCCCACAGCGCCATGATAATCAGGAAATCTGTTTTTTCTCTCCCTCAGACACAGCGGCTTCTCCCAGTCCAAATTCCCTTTTTCTCATGTCAGTGTTCTTAAACCACCCCTGGCTCACGTATGTACTAACCTTTCTAAGAAAGGCATTCCTCTCCGTTAGGTTCTGATGGTAGCACATCACTGCCGATTTCCCGCACATCCCCTTCTGTTGGAGAAACACTGGAGGCCCTCTTCCCATCACACACACACACACTGTGTGCCAGGCTTCAAAACACAGCGTACACCTTGGTGCTCTGCCCGCACACCTGGCCATCGCAGCAGTCCACAGCAGCAGCGGAAGATGCGTGGCCAGTCACATGTCCTTCCTTATTCCAGCGGCCCGCTGGCCATGGCGGTGTAGCTTCGCACGCGGGAGAAAATCAGAGGGGGGTAGGTGGCATCCTTCAGCTCAAAGTCCGTCACCGTCTCATGCCCACTGGCTCTGCAAACATAACATAATGATGACACCATTATCACAATGATGATAAGCTTTCATAATGATGATACAATCATCATAATGATGATAGAAATATCATAATGAGGACATAATTATCACAGTGATGATAGATCTTCATAATGACAATGCAATCATCATAACAGAAATGTCATGATGAGGACATAATTATCACAATGATGATACAATAATCACAACGATGATACAATTATCATAATGATGATGCGTTTATCACAACGATGATACAATGATCGTGATGACATAATTATCACAATGATGATACAAATATCACAATAATGTTACAATTATCATAATGATGATACGATTATCACAATGATGATACAATTATCACAATGATGATACCATTCTCACAATGACGATACAATTATCAGAACAATGATACAAATATCACAATGATGATACAAATATCACAATGATGATACAAATATCTTAATGATGATACGATTTATCACAACGATGATACAATTATGATGACACAATTATCACAATGATGATACAATTATCATAATGATGATACAATTTCATAATGATGATACAATCATCACAATGATGATACAAATATCACAATGATGATACGGTTATCACAACGATGATACAAATATCACAATAATGATACAAATATCACAATGATGATACAAATATCACAATGATGATACGGTTATCACAACGACGATACAAATATCACAATAATGATACAAATATCATAATGATGATACCATTTCATAATAATGATACAAGTATCACAACAAAGATACAATCATAACAATGATACAATCATAACAATGATACAATTACCACAGTGCCAATGCAATTATCACAATAATGATACACTAATCATAATGATGATACAATTAACACAATAATGATACAATTGTCATTACAACGATACAACTAACATAATGATGATACAATTATCATTGCATCATAATAATGATACAAGTGTCACAGTGACAATACAATTATCATAATAATGATACAATCATCATAATGATGACAATAATCACATTGATGATACAATTGTCATAACAATAATACAATTATCATATAATGATGGAGCAATTATCATAATAATGATACAATTGTCACAGCGATGATACAATTATCATAATGATGATACAATTATCACAATGATGATACAATTATCACAATGATGATACAATAATCACAATGATGATTCAATTATCATAATGACAATACAAGTGCAGAAAATTAACGGCACATGTATTCAATCACTGTCCCCCACGAACTCAGGGGGCATTATGAAATCCCCGCAAACTCAGCGGTCTTCACAGTTATGTCCCCAATCCTGCACAACAGGGAAGAGGTACGATCACCAATCTAGTCCTTCACCTTGCTCCCTGACGCCTTTCGTGGTCTGCCTCAGAGCACAACGCAAAACCCAATAATGCTCAGCCGCTCAAGTTGTGCAACTTACTCAAGCAGCTCAAGGCACACACACACTGACCATCAGTCTCCACACTAAACACCACTTCCCCGCTGTCAAGGCCTGATACAGCCGCGAGTCAGTCAGCATCAGAACTAGATGTAACTCCCAACTGAAGAGGAAATCCCCAAACCAAGCCAATTGGTCTGAATATTTTTCTCTGAGAGATCAGCAGAAACCATAGCCATACAATCTTCAGTTCTGTACGATTCGAACTACTGCTGAAAGCGTCTGGCCAAGTCATGGCCTTTATCATACAGAGGCACCTTCACGTATGGGAAGCCTGCAAAGTTTCTCATGGATATATTCTGTTCTGCTAAGTTTGGTTCTCCCAATGGGTTGGTACTGCAGACAAAATACCAACATTTTGCATATACCTAAACATGCTCACACACACACACACTCCATCAAAACATTGTGATTAGAGACTCGCGCATGTCAAACTTTATCATGTCATAATCAGATCTGATCAGCACAGGGTCACTGTTTATCTTGAGTGCCAAGAACAATGGTAGCCCTGCTAGTCAGTTCAAATCAATATCGGAGAAATAACAACTTGATCTGTAGCTCAGTTTCTTTGCAAAACTCGATAAGTGAAACAGTTTTGCTTGTCAGAAAAGAGACACAACAAAGGTTTAAGCAAAAACTTACTTGTAGACCATGCGCACAGAGTAGGACACCCAGTTCAACCTACGGTGACATCGGCGACTATTATCAATCATCTCGAACTCCTGCACAACAAGCCAAGATTTATCAAACGTCAAAACAGTTTGAACATATTTACAACAACAACAAAAATACACTAAGCTGACATACACGTGTCATATCTCAAACACACACACAGTGAACATACCGCAGACAGAATAAGAACACACAAGAGCATGCTTAGGATGTTAAAAAAAACATTGAACACTCCACAGACAGACTAAACAGACATACATGTACGTCTCAGACATTTAACCAGCAACCGACCAACACAGCACTCAGGAGAATGCAGACCTCCACCATGGAGACACTGATCCTGGATCCACCCTCTGATCCGGACTCTCATCCTGGATGCACACCAACAGTTACCAGCTTCATTCTTGGGCCACATCCCATCCTTTCTCCCAGTTACCTTAAAATTGGTCTGCTCATTTCTGTCTCACCTTGTGGACAGAACCAACCAACCAACCAACCAACCATCCAACGGACACGAGTGAAAAGATCACCTCCCAGGTGAAGGCAGTGAAAAAATAAAAATGCCGCCGACAGAATAAATAGACACAGGCCACATTTGGACATTATTTACATGCAAACAATAAAGCCATCACAGATAAAGAAGCACAAACTCCCCCCCCCCCCACCCCCCACCCCCACCCACCCCCGCGCACACACAAACACACACACACACACACACACATACACACACGCTATAAACATTGCAGAAAGATTAAGTAAACATGCATAGACACCTCTGAATGAACACACACACACAAACAATTAAAAATACAGGCGTCAGAATAATCAGGCCTATGTGTGTCTCGACATTTAACAAACGTATAAACAATACAAACACTGGAGACAAAACAAGCAGCAATGACTTATAAACAATAAAAACACAGCAGACAGAATAAACAGCCATACAAGTAAGGCTCAGGTATTCAACAAACACAATAAAACATCAACGATAAAATAAACACATAAGTGTGTATCTTGGACATAAGCACATAAACAATAACCAAAAAAGGATAAAAGAAGCACATGCTGTTTGTCATGGATATAAACACACCAACAATTTTCTAAACAAGATATACATAATTAAAATAAGCAGATACGCACATACAGACAGGCAGTGCCCACATACACACAAACAGCAGCAAAGGGCACATTTTGTTACCCGCAGCCTTTCAAAAAATTTTTTTTAACCCTTTCCCTGTCAAACTGTCTATGTTACTGCTTTTTAACTAAAGACAGAGCTCTGTTGCACAACTGACTTTCAACTACTTGTAGGTTGGGGACAGCTGGCAACCAAAGGTTACATTAGCCACAAAATGAACACTGGCACACACACACATGGGCCCGTGCCTACACACCCATACACATATGTGTACACTCAACACAAACACACATAATGATGATAATGGCACAACCAATGTTAGGTAGGTACTCAAAGTCTGACCAGCGCGTTGAGCTAATGCGTAGGTCAGACATCTGGTAAGTCGTAGCCACAAGACCCTCTTCTTCAATTCTCTCCTCTTAGGTCTTAATTCATTTATCAGTCAGCTTTAAATCATGCGCAGTGTGGTCTTAAAACTTAGCGGATTTGCTGTAGCGTATGTGGACTAGTTGGCACGCAGTGACACCTCCTTGATGAAACTGGAACTGAAAATGAAGACACGAAACAACTGAGCAATGGGATATCCAAAAGAGCGTATGAATCACACCGCAGACTAGAAGTTTGAAAGGAAATCTAAAATGAAGCAGGGAACAGTAAACAATAAAAAAAAAAACACATACAGTATCTCTTATTCCTATGAGGAGATACAGAGACGCCCATAACTCCAAACGAATGCTGCTTACAATACCAAAATCGCCTAGCAGAGATATGACGACACAGAACAAACAAGGAGACATCCAAGGTTCCATTATTATCAAGGGGATGTTTCCTTGTTGGTTCTGTGTGCTCTGTGTTGTCATTTCTGCTAGGCAATTCCGTTTCCTAAACAGCATTCATTTGGAGTTATGGGTGTGTCTTTATTCACCATGGGAACAAGAGTCACCTCACTTGCTTGCTATTAGAAGTTTAAGACAGTGTGCTGTGTGCTTTAGTTCTGTACTGACCACAAAAATCAGCCAAACAAAGCACGCGCAAAAGTCCAGTGCTTGCACCAAGTTTGACATGGTTCTTCATAGTAAAGCTGAAAAGTGACACAACTATTTCACTTGAAATTAAATCTACAGCGACAGGCAGACCTTAAGGTTCTAATACCACAACCTCCCCACTACACACACACACACACACACACACACACACACACACACACACACACACACCACAGAGACAGAAAAAAAAACCCTATTCATTGCAGGGTGTGGCCTTCCCCACAGACCGACTCACCATAGTGTAGGTTTGATCACATGGGTCTTCCCACAGAGACGACTCACCATTGTGTAGGTTTGATCACATGGGTCTTCCCCACAGACCGACTCACCATAGTGTAGGTTTGATCACATGGGTCTTCCCCACAGACCGACTCACCATTGTGTAGGTTTGATCACATGGGTCTTCCCCACACACCGACTCACCATAGTGTAGGTTTGATCACAGTCATTTTTTGGTTTGCTGCCTGTCGTCGCTTGTTGTAGCGCAGAACGGGGTCGGGGAGCTTCATCCGCCTCATCACACACATCACCTGCAGCACATCGACACCCACACTCATCAGTCATCACCTCATCACACCGACACTGATCAGTCATCACCTCATCACACACTCATCAGTCATCACCTCATCACACCCACACACTGATCAATCATCACACCCACATCATCACCTCATCACACCCACACTCATCAGTCATCACCTCATCACACCCACACTGATCAATCATCACACCCACACTCATCAGTCATCACCTCATCACACCCACACTCATCAGTCATCACCTCATCACACCCACACTGATCAATCATCACACCCACACTCATCAGTCATCACTCTCATCACACCCACACTCATCAGTCATCACCTCATCACACCCACACTGATCAATCTTCACCTCATCAACACCCACAGTCGTCAATCATCACCTCATCACACCCACAGTCATCAATCATCACCTCATCACACCCACAGTCGTCAATCATCACCTCATCACACCGACAGTCATCAATCATCACCTCCTCATCACACCACCCACACTCATCACCTCATCCACACCCACAGTCGTCAATCATCACCTCATCACACCCACAGTCATCAATCATCATCATCTCATCACACCCACACTCATCAGTCATCACCTCATCACACCCACACTCATCACCTCATCACACACACACACATCATCAAGCATCACCTCATCATCACATCATCACCCACAGTCATCACCTCATCACACCCACACTCATCACCTCATCAACACCCACAGTCGTCAGTCATCACCTCGTCACACCCACAGTCATCAACTCATCACACCCACACTCATCAGTCATCACCTCATCATCACACCCACAGTCGTCAATCATCACCTCATCATCACACCCACACTCATCATCATCATCACACCCACAGTCATCAATCATCACCTCATCATCACACCCACAGTCATCAATCATCACATCTCATCATCACACCCACAGTCATCAATCATCACCTCATCACACACCCACACTCATCAATCATCAGCTCATCACACCCACACTCATCAATCATCACCTCATCACACCCACACTCATCAATCATCACCTCATCACACCCCCACTCATCAGTCATCACACCCACAGTCATCAATCATCACCTCATCACACCCACACTTATCACCTCATCACACCCACACTCATCACCTCATCACACCAGTCATCAATCATCACCTCATCACACCCACACTCAACACCTCATCACACCAACACTCATCAATCATCACACCAACACTCATCAATCATCACACCAACACTCATCAATCATCACACCAACACTCATCAATCATCACCTCATCACACCAACACTCATCATCCCATTACACCGACACTCATCACCTCAACACTCATCAATCTTCACCTTCATCACACCAACCCTCATCAATCATCACACTGACACTCATCAATCTTCACCTTATCACACTCATCACCCAAACACTCATCTATCACAGAGCCTCATTCAGCCCATCACATGGACACATCAATCGGGAAGCCTCATTCACCTCCTCATACTCATCACCTGTTTCACACCAACACTCATCAATCAGGGAGCTTCATACACCTCATGACACTCATCACCTCCATCACACCTACCCACCTTACAACCTGACACCATGACGCAGCCCTTCATCACACGCCTGGCTGACTCACCTTACATCCTGACATCATCACACACCTGGATGACTCACCTTACATCCTGACATCATCACACACCTGGATGACTCACCTTACATCCTGACATCATCACACGCCTGGATGACTCACCTTACATCCTGACATCATCACACGCCTGGATGACTCACCTTACATCCTGACATCATCACACACCTGGATGACTCACCTTACATCCTGACATCATCACACACCTGGATGACTCATCTTACATCCTGACATCATCACACACCTGGATGACTCACCTTACATCCTGACATCATCAAACGCCTGGATGACTCACCTTACATCCTGACATCATCACACACCTGGATGACTCACCTTACATCCTGACATCATCACACACACCTGGATGACTCACCTTACATCCTGACATCATCACACACCTGGATGACTCACCTTACATCCTGACATCATCACACACCTGGATGACTCACCTTACATCATCACACACCTGGATGACTCACCTTACATCATCACACACCTGGATCACTCACCTTACATCATCACACACCTGGATCACTCACCTTACATCATCACACACCTGGATCACTCACCTTACATCATCACACACCTGGATGGCTCACCTTACATCATCACACACCTGGATGGCTCACCTTATATCATCACACACCTGGATGACTCACCTTACATCATCACACACCTGGATGACTCACCTTACATCATCACACACCTGGATCACTCACCTTACATCATCACACACCTGGATCACTCACCTTACATCATCACACACCAGGATGACTCACCTTACATCATCACACACCTGGATGACTCACCTTACATCATCACACACCTGGATCACTCACCTTACATCATCAAACACCTGGATCACTCACCTTATGACATCAAACACCTGGATGACTCACCTTATGACATCATCACACACCTGATGACTCACCTTATGACATGACACACCTGAATGACTCACCTTATGACATCACACACCTGGATGACTCACCTTACTTCCTGACATCATCACACACCTGGATGACTCATGACATCACACACACCTAGAGACTCACCTTATGACATCACACACCTGGATGACTCACCTTATGACATCACACACCTGGATGACTCACCTTACTTCCTGACATCATGTAGCAGTAGTCCTTCATCACACACCTGGATGATTCACCTTACGACATCACACACCTGGATGACTCACCTTACGACATCACACACCTGGATGACTCACCTTATGACATCACACACCTGGATGACTCACCTTACTTCCTGACATCATGTAGCAGTAGTCCTTCATCACACACCTGGATGATTCACCTTACGACATCACACACCTGGATGACTCACCTTACTTCCCGACATCTTGTAGTAGCCCTTCATCAGTCCCTGAATGCGGCAGGTAGGACTGGACAGTTTGGGCACCACCAGGGCCGGCTCCTCGGGACTGCACATCATCAGCACCTCACCTGCCACCAGGTGCAAGCAAGAGGCCATCACTACAACACCACATGCAAGCCAGGTCAGGTGGTTGTTCCCTGCCGACCAGTGCGACTGAGGCCCTGTCAAGGTTGAAATTTTTTTTTTTTTTTTTTTTGGCTGGTGTCCCATCTTCTGTGTCACCTCAGTAGCGATGCATCCACACCTCTCGTTCCTCCAACCCCCTGTCCATAGCCACAGCCCGGCCTGGCCTGCCGCAGCAATCTGTGGTGTTCAGTGGCGCCTGTTCTGATCCAACATATGCAAGACACCAGCTACTAAGCCCCCTACTGACAACAATATTTGCTTCATTGCAGAGCTGGGGTGAGTGAGCTCTCCCTCCGGAGGGCGCCAGCACGTCCGTCCAACGACTGCCCCCATGGACTCGCCAATACTGGTGACCCCGACGGAGTCAAACCAAGACCAGAGAGAGGACCGCGATACTGAGGTCACCATGAGAGCACAGCATGAAAGGGCCACAGAATTTGAGACTTTTTTAACCCTCTTGCATTCGTTTCGCCCGTATCCGGCCGCTGTGTTTGTCTCCCCTGCTATTCGTTCCGGCCGCAACCGGCCGTACGTGCCGCGTTACTCTCCTCACACATTGCGACCTTGTTTTAAGTCAAGACTGGCCAAAAATAAACGTGCATCCCTGAGAGGTGTCCAATGAAATCTTAGCAGTAGTATGGGGTGTGGGAAACGATTCATTCACAAAGACTGGGGTTGTGAACTGACCGCATTCCATTGCTGCAGATGCCATCGCCTTGTTTCTGAAAATGGCGTCTGCTAGCGCTTCTACTGACGGCGATTTTTAGGATTATATGAAGAGGAGTTGGATGAAATACTACAAGAAGTAGAAAGATATGAAAGAGAGGAGTAAATGAAAGTGATGTGTGGATGTTTGAGAGGAAGAAGAGGGAGAAGAAGGTGAAGAAAGTGATAAAGATGATGATGTGCCTTTGTCTGCGTTTGTGACCACGTGGCGACTGGCCACTTCCACACCTGTAGTTCAGCTTTTTTCAGGAGGAGACTGGGCCAAATCATGATTTGCCAGACATAGCTACACCTCTGGATTTTTTTTTTCTCTTCCTGCCGCAGTTGTTTTTTACTACAGCTGCTGACCAGACGAACCTGTACGCCAGGCAGCAAATGACAAAGCGGGGACAATTGACCCACTTTGACAGGATATGACACCTGCTGAGATGCGCGCATACATAGCTGTGCTTTCATGATGGAATCTAACGTCTGCCAAGACTCTGGTGCTACTGGTTGACAGATCTTCGGTTTAGCGAGCCATGGATCAGTGGGGTGATGTCGAAAAACACGGTTTCTGCCATGCGGCAAATATGGTAGAGACCATGGATCAAGAGTAGTGTTTACCATATTGGTGACATGTGACAATGGTGACACTCACCTTCCTGCTGTGTGTGACCAGACACCACATTTAGAGTGTAAATAATGGAGTTTACTTCTTTCTGTGACTGTATATATTCCGGTGTTAAAAATCGTTAAGTAGTGACAAACACACCTTTTAGGATAAAAAACAAAAACCGTAAAGTTACCTGGCCGCATGTTTGAGTATGTGACAATCATGTGACACTTTGTGACACCTCAAACTGGATTTACTGAACCAGGGACTGCTGTTTACAAGTTGAGGTAGGCCACCCTTTGATGATTTATACTAACAAATGCATGCCAACAATGTTATTGTCTGTCTGGTGTATCATAGTAACATTGTCAACGTTTGATGTCCCATTGTTTTGTGACAAACAGGGTGACAATGACACCAACATGCATTCCAAACATGTGATATCTCTGCATTATGAAATATGATGTATTAGGATTTTGCATACTAAATTTGACAGTGCTGCAGTGGAAACTTTGTCCACTACGGCCTTTCAAAGGCAGTAGGTGAGCTTTAGGGTAAATTTCTCAAAACAATACGAATACTAGGAGCAGTTCTAGGCTGGAAATTACACATGCAAGAGGGTTAAATGTTGATCGATGAGAATGAGGAAGATGAAGATGATGCTATGATGTCCATTCTGGTCTGAGACTGCGTGACAGGGCTGTACTTTACACTTGCTTTCATAATATATCCCAGCATCAACAAGGCCTGAGAGATACAGACACCTGCAGTGTTTTGAGGAACACTCTCAGAGACGCATCATTTAGTGGATAAAACTCGACTGTGTGGTCCAAGTCTTCCCAACTGAGCCCGTAGCAAACTCAGCTCTGGGTAGGAGCAGGTCAGGGCAGAAAAATCCCACATGTCTCTGATGGGAATCAAACCCATGACCTCCCAACCGGGAGTCCGCAATGCTAACCACTTCACCAAAGTGGTTCAAATGTTAAGCTCACAACTGTGCACGAACTGTCAGAATCAATAGCCCATGCAGGTAAACCAACTAAAATATCAATCTGAAGCAACCATTTTGCAATCCACGAGTGAAATTCGCGCTGGTGACCTACTCGTTTTTTGAGTGAACCAGCCTTTTTAGGAAGAAAAAGAAATCAAATCACATGAAAAACATTGATTTTCTTAAAACAAAAAAAAAAAAGCAAGAAAGAAATATAGAAAAAAAGTAGAATTTTTGGAATATGGTCTCTATGGAGTCTGTACTAAAACTTTTGCGCCAAATGTTAAGTAAATCCAAGCACTCAATACACACACACACATGCGCACGCACAAACACACACATGCACATCAACACCCACGCACTCACACACACCTGAGTAAGATCTGAAAAGACAAGTAGGAAGATGTTTCAAAGCTCGACAGACACACTGCGGAATCAACTGACAAGTGCAGAACAATAGCTTTCCTTTTAAAGTTTGAAAGTCCAGCTTTTAAACACACCATGCAGATTCACGGTTAACTGCCTGTTACCTTCGGGAAAGAAGCGCAGGAAGCGATAGTAGGCCACCATGTGGAAGGGGCGGTAGAACATGTCCATTCCTTGCTCCCCCTGGCGGACATACGTTGCGCGACTGATGTAACAGCCTGTTGGCAACACACAAGGGAAAAGGTAAATGGCCGTCTCTCCGTTAGGCTGGTAACACGAAAGACAGACTGAGGGGGGGGGGCGGCCATGGAAAATGAAAGTAACATTAAAAGGAGGTGCGGTCGCTGAATGTACATGTTGGTGGGGGGAGGGTGGGGGGGCATGTAAAATGACTGTACCATTAGAAAGAAGGTGTGGTCGCTGAATGTACATGTTGGTGGGGGAGGGGGCGGGAGCATGTAAAATGACTGTACCATTATAAAGGAGGTGTGGTTGCTGAATGTACATGTTGGTGGGGGGAGGGGGCGGGGGCATGAAAAATGAACATACCATTAAAAACGAGGTGCGGTCGCTGAATCTACATGTTGGGGAAGGGGGGCATGGAAAATCACCATACCATTAAAAAGGAGGTGCAGTGGCTGAATATACATTTTGGGGGGTGGGGACATGGAAAATGACCATACCGTTAAAAAGGAGATGCGGTCGCTGAATATACATGTTGGGGGGTGGGGTCATGGAAAATGACTGTACCATTAAAAAGGAGATGTAGTCGCTGGATCTACATGTTTGGGGAAAGGGGGGTACGGAAAATGCCCGTACCATTAAAAAGGAGGTGTGGTCGCTGGATGTACATGTTGCGCCAGCCGCCATACTTCTTGCTGCTTCCGCAGTGCTTGCCCCAGATCCTGGGAAACACAAAATGGAATTAACAGTCAGTAACTTACAAATATGATGAATATTCGCATCATTTTGTTTTCTATCCATATATATATATATATATATATGTGTGTGTGTGTGTGTGTGTGTGTGTGTGTGTGTGTGTGTGTGTGTGTGTAACTGACAAAAATTCACAGCCTCTTGTTTCTCGCCATATTACCTATATATACTTTTTTTTTTGTCAACTGATCCACCCAGCAGTCATTACCATTCAGCAGCAGATCAGCCCATAGCCACCTGCCTAAGGTGACCAAACATATCCTTCTCAAACAGAGTATCTGGGCATTTAATACAGCCCCAAAAGATTTTTTTAAAATATTGTCTTTCAGCTTGCAATGTTCCTACCAGACAATCGTTTCATTATTTGCAAAAGTTTCCCAAAACTTTCACCACCCACTCATTTGGAATGTGAATATAAACCAAGGGAAAGACCTGGAACTTCTGTTGATGGTTTGCATGGAAGAGTAAAGACTAAATGAAGGCAACAAAACTTTTAACTTGATACTATTTATTTTCGATCCTATGGCACATTTCTGGGTTATGATTTTTCCATACTTTAACGAGCTTTTGAGTCACCATTAAGTTTCCTTTCCAAAAAGATGTTGAAAAGGCCAGCTCAGTGTTTCCTGACTTGGCCAGCTCTTCAAAGCTGTATGGATCCCTGGCTGGTGTACGACTACTGGTGTCACTGATATGGGATTAAGGTCAGGTAATGTTGTTAAAGCCCAGCTGACCAAAAAGGGCCCTTATCAGGGCGGTCACGACGTTGAAGTCATCTCAAGTCACTATTTACACACACACAAAACAGCCTCATTCACACAACCCTTTAATACACACCTTCTAAAAACACACCTGAATTTTCTTTTTTTTTTTCAATCATTCCTCTGTAAAATCTTAGATCTAATGAAAAATGTGAAATCTCTTTCGCAAATTCAAAGATCACATCAGGTGGGACATCTCTGAACAAGGTTTTCATGGAGTCTGCTGTAAAGTGTTTATGTCTCACATCATGCAAAGTTCCAACACTCTAAAAGAATATGTTGAGTCTGCTGTAAAGTGTTTATGTCTCTCATCATGCAAGTTCCAACACTCTAAAGGAATATGTTTCACTGAGTGATATGGGACTGTCCATTTAACAGAACTGTGGACTCTTTAGTGGTGAGTGGACAAAGTCACAAAGGCACCTGTGACAACTGATAAAACTGGAAACTATACAGGCGTCTTTGCACTCACATCACACGTCAGTGGCAGTGCGTGACATGACTAAAAGGCAGGAAGCTGGCATTAACATACAGATGAACTGCAGCTTTTCAGAAAGCAGGCGAGCATCCACAACAGGTCATTAAATTCATCAACACACACACACGCGCACCCTCACACAGCAACCTACACCCACTACGACGTTTCTAGATAAAATCTTGTGCAATTTGGACTTAACTTTTTGCTTAGAAGTACCCCAATTTCGTAATTAAGCCTTATATGTATCCATGCTACTTGCCACGAATTGATGTAAAGTAAATGTATTCTATATCAGGCAGCTGTACCAATCTGCTTCCCACAAATTTCAAATGAACTTTCAAAACCGTAAGTTCGAGCGTGACAAATTCCAGACTTACTTCAAGCATGCCACTTTCCATAGGCCTTCGTCCCGTGCACACAGGTAAAACCCACGACACACCTGTAACACCAACACACATTCATTCAACTCTTTCCATAAAATCCACGACACACCTGTAACACCAATACACATTCCATTCAACTCTTTCCATAAAACACATGACACACCTGTAACACCAACACACACTCTATTCCATTCCTCTTTCCATAAAAAGTACAAAACCCACAACTGTCCAAGACAGCACCGTCTTCACCTCATCATGAAATGAAACAAGTCTCAGATCCTGTGTCTCTTCCTGCCATGCTCGTGCGGAGACCTCAGCTTGGATTTCATCTCCATCCCCACGCCCACACAGAGTTTGGGTCAAAGTTGAAGGTGTCAGTAAGTTCATGGGGACCGCCGATAAACGGATGTCAAGGCATCCCCCTGAAGAGGGCATGCACTTGAGCCGGCTCAGCAATAAAGCGATCATTGTTTGTCAGAATAGGACTTTTTTTTTCCTTAATACTACTCCATGAGAATGAGGATGATGAAGATGATCCTCATATTTTCAATTGGGTCTGAGACTGCATGACAGGGCTGTTCTTTAGACTTACTTTCACAGTATATCCTGGCCTTAACCAGACCTGAGAGATACACAGACGCCTGCAGTGTTGGTCAGGAAAATTGAGCCACACTCTCAGAGATGCATCCATTTAGTGGATGAAACTTGACTGTGTAGTCACAGTCTTCCCAAATGAGCCCACAGGAAATGCTAACCACTTCGCCATGGCGGCTGGTGTCAGAATTGGGCTTAGTATGTACAGCTTAGAACAGGCACACACCAACCAGCTCTGACATCACTCCTCAGCAGCACAGGATCTCCTCTGGTGGGGTGCCTCATCACTAATCAATAGTGACTGCTCCCTGTGGACTGTCTGGTGTGCCTGTGTTGGAGAATGCTAGAGCAAACAGCAGGGGGCTGTGTGACCAAGAAGGCACCAAAGAGGAGACAGAAAAATGAAAACCACAAACGAACAGAAAAAAAAAAAAAAAAAAAAAAAAGAAAACCAGATTCTTACCTCAGCTAACATTTCGAGGGATCGCAGATCCAGCTGGCAGGACACGACCCAGCGGAAGATGTACATGAGGACCTCTGTGGGCAGGCTGGAAATGTGGGTCATCTAGCAACACACACCACCACACCACCACACACACACACACTTTGACTGACCATGGTATAAGGAGGTCACAATCAAACATACATCTTCTATACACAACTGAAACAGACACACAGGAAGAAAGACAGGAAGACAGAAAAACACAGGAAAGACAGGGAGGAAGAGAGGGAGGGAAAGAAGGAAGGAGGCAGGACAAAAAAAAAAAAATGGGGGTACAAGGGGGAAATGTAAGAAAATAACAAACAAAAGAAGGCAGGGTGGAAGAGGGGAGGGAAGAAAAACAAACAATAAATGGAGGGAGGAACGAAGCAATAAAGGAAAGGACTGAAGAGCAGGAGGGACGAAAAAAGAGGCCGACAGGAAACGGGGAAGACAGGAAGAATGGAAGGAAAAGAAGCAAGAAGACAGGAGGGAGGGAGGAGGTAAGGTAAGGTAATGTTGCTTACAGCCCAGCCGACCGCAGAGGGCCATATCAGGGCTGTCACCATGCCAAGTCAACTCACAAGTCATTTGAGAGAAAAAAAAAAAAAAACTTCATTCACACACAACCCTTTAAAACATGCCTTCTAAAAACACACTGGAAATTTTGTTTGAGAACGAAAGCAGGAATGATGGAAAGAAGGGAGAAAAAAAAAATGGAGAAGCAAGATATGAGGAAGATGGGGTTGGGGAGAGGGGGGGGAGTGAGAGAGACAGGAGGGAAGAAGGACAGGGAAGAGGTGAAAAGAAGGAAGCTGCGGGCAGAGATGGAGTGGCAGATGGAGGAAAGAGAGCATGGAGGGAGGCAGGAGAACAATGGAAACAAAGAAAAGTCAAAAGGCTTGTCAACAATGAGCTCTTGTCTCCTTTCATTAATCCCACCCCCTTTCCCCCCTCCCCTACCCATCCATCCATCATTTCCAGACTTACTAGCTCAAAAACCCTGGCAATTCCAGACTGTACAAAGTTATGGTGAAAAAACTGCGATTTGAGTTCAGGCCCCACAACAAATTCACATGTAAACTGCAGAACTTGATTTTAGAGACAGAACGGGGTGGGGGGGTGGGAACAAATTAAGGTGATCGGGGAGGTTTTGCTATAAATAACCAACCCACTGCCTGAAAAGTTTATATTGCAAATCCATTAGCATCCCAATTTGAAAATCAGCTTTCTTCTTTTTTTTTGAGCTTAGAGAAAAAAAAAAAGTGTAGTTCAGCTTCAAATGGAACTGTACAAGATTTATTTCTCCATCTTCTTTCTTCAGCATTTCCAAATGTCTCATATTTCTACGGTGCTTCATGCTCTAATCTCCTGCTTTGAGTAACTCCCCACATTCATGAGATAAAAGTCAAAACGAAGAGTTTTTTTCTCACGATCCATGTTTGAACTCTATTGCACTGTCCCATGCTGAATCCCTGCAAGCCCTGTTTAGCTAAAAATTTGTATTCAAAATCTTCAGTACTGGCAAGTTCATCGAGACTAATTGGATGAAAATGCTGGTGCCTTCAAGAGGGAGAACTCATCCACCTCCTTCACTAAGTAATTACCGTGGTAAGTGTGCAGGCCACTAGGTGGCGTCCTGCATGTGTTGGATCAGAACAGACATCGCTGAAACCACCACCACCTATGACCCTTATGAAACCACCAATAAACTTTGACACTCCTAAAACCACCAATATACTATGACACATATGAAACCACCAAATACCTACGGCACTTATGAAACCACCAGTAACCTGTGACACATACGAAACGGCTAATAACCTATGACACATATGAAACCATCTATAACCTAGGACACAAATAAAACCACCAATAACCTAGGATACTTATGAAACCACCTATAACTAGGTAGGTCCAGCCATTTTTTTAACTTGAAAAAATATGGAATGTTTTTGTATTTTTCAAAAGACCCCATTAAAAGTGATACACATGCCAAATTTCAAGGCCATAGGTTTAATAGTTTTTGAGATATTGAGCTTTAAAACTGGGTAAAAAATGGCGTTTTTTCACGTTTTGGCCAGAGGGCCATGTTTGGACCCTCATATCTTCTGAACTATTCTCCCAATATACTCTCAGATTGGCAGAGTTATTATCTGTGATGGATACACTGAGCCTATTTTTTTTTCCAGAGCTCAATGATGATTCATTTTTTAGCTGTGCCTCTTCAAAAATGACTAAAATGCTGATTTGTCGACATGTCATTTTGTGGCAAACACAGGGTACCGTTACTTAACAACCCATAACTCTAGAATGACACATGCTACAGACAAAGTAGAGATATCAAAATAATCGGCATTGAAGAAGGAACCTAAAGGTAAAACATCCATGAGTTCAACCTTCACCTTTATGTACAAATTACATCAAAGTAAACAAAATCACCTACATTCCACATATATTCTGTCATTATCACGGGGACAGAATCAAATGCTCAAGAATTTCACCAAGCAAATATGTTCCAAATAACAGGCAAATATATGTCCAAAAGGAACAGCAAATCACACAACTGTCTTAAAAACTTTTCAAATACCAGAAAAATCACCCACTTTCCATGTCCCTGTTTTTCAATCACCATTAAGATAAAACTGGCCATCTCCATTTTGTACCCTAACATTAACAGTACTTTTTTAACATATTGTTTTGTATCTTCTTTTCAGGGTTCCCCGCTGGGTACAGTCAATGCTCCAAACTCTGTTCTTTGTAGAATGTTGAAGTCTGAATAAAAGACATATTTACTTGCAACTTCCCCAGTGGAGTCTGACAACGGCCATCTAAACAGGTTTTTCTGTTCCTTTCTGGTCCATGAAGGAAATACAAGCAAGGTCAGGTCTAACAATTTCTAGTACTTGACCAATGTAAAATGCATCATCATAGAAAACTGCTACTGACTGTGTCCTGGCCTGAGAAATTGAATGGAAATTCACAGTCTGATTCATCATCAGAAGACTGATGACAAATATTTATTTCATGTTCCAAAAGTGCTGAATGATCTGGCTCTTGTGGTTCTTCTTCAGTGCTACTGTCAGATTCTTGCAGGTACTGGTCATCTGAAATTTATTACACACACACACACACACACACACACACACACACACACACACACACACACACACACACAAGCATGCATGCAAACACAACACACACACACACATGCACACACACACACACACAAATTTAAAATAACTGAACACAGTTAATAACTGGACATTTGTTTTGATCTATCAGTGATGAAAATGGATTGTTTGAATTCAGAGACTGTGCATGAAAGTGCATGATAACTTTGAAGAACATGGTTTTTTTTTTTTATATACCAAGTTCTATAATTTATGGATATATAATTCAACAGTAAAAAATTTTTAAATATACATTGCCACAATTTCAATAAGACTTTTAAGTGAATGCTACCAGCTGCACACACACACACACACACACACACACACACACACACACACACACACACACACACCACACACACCAGCTAGTCGTTTTTATATAATACATGCTTCAAGTTTCCAAATTCTGATTTTCTTACTCCTATCTTTTAGTACATATGCCACACTCATACTGCAGCTTCAAGCTAACATTCTCTTTAATTCTCTTAGTTAATGAGTATTTTTTGTTTACTTTTTAGTTTTTATTTATTTTCCTTTTATCTCATTTATTTATCAATTTATTGATTTTATTAATTCATTGATTCATTTTGGTACAGCAGTACTGCAAATTAATCCAAAACATCTGCTACTTTCAATTTTCATTGAGGTCTGAAACCTGAGTTATCGTCCCTGTCAAAGTTACAGCTGCCAAATTTTAATCTTTATTCGTAATTTTTCACTCTAGACAAAAATCATAAACCTTTTTATATAAAATCTGAACGAGCTTGGGTAAAAGTTATTCTATGAAATTGTTTTAAAACTAAAAGGTTGATCACCGATTGCAACCATTAGTACTGATCACGGGAGCTAACAACCACCACTCGACCGAGCACATGTCTGATGAAAAAAAAGCACTTCTAAAAATAATTTCCAGAGTTACGAAACACGAATTCCTTGAAAATAACAGGGCAAGGGCTTAAACAAATGAATCGTTCGCATACTTACCAAGATCACGCTCAAGATCGTTGAGATCCATCGGTTTAAACTCGCCACTCGACTCGAACATAGTGTCAGCTTCGTGCCCCCCCCGTTGTCGGAATGCTGAATGCCGATTGGACTACGGGGTTCTCTCTTTATCCTGGCCAGAACTTATACACACAGCAGCCTGTGCGTCCTTATATACACGAACGAAAAGAGCATTGATTTTTCTACAAAACGAGTGGTCTTTCAATATGTTTTGTTCAGAATTAGCAATGTTGATACGCTTTTGAAGTTTATGCTAGTCTTTCGGCACAAAATTTGCGGCACTTAATGAAAAAGGAACTATGACGAACTTTATACCGATCGATTCTGCAGTTTTTTTCTGTTTCATATGGTACCAACATCGTCGCTGTGCATATAGTGTGTCAAGGTTCCGAACACACTTTTCCGGATGTTGTTGTTTGTGGGTCACGGATAGCCCGCGGCTTGAATCGTTGCACAAGCTCGCCGACGCAGTGTATGGTTTGTGTGTTTAGATCGTTCACAATAAAAGCACACTTCTTTCATACCATAAAAACTTCATGTTAGAGGTTCATTTTAGATGTGGAGAATATTTTTTATTTGACAGT
>JADBJO010023127.1:5000-26962 GCA_016801955.1 Conus betulinus
TCAAGTATTTGGGGAGACAAAAGGTACTCTGCCCCACCCCCCCACCCTTTTTGTTGTTGTTTCACAGGTGGATGGCAGTGCCCCCCTGCCCCCATCTCGCTCTTGTCCCCCCCCCCCCCCCCCCCTACACACACACACACACACACATACACACACACACACACACACACACCTCTCTATCCTCTTCTGACGCCACAGCAATTTCGTGGCTTTTAACAAAAACCCACTCCAACTACAACAGATATAAGAGCAGAAGTGGAGTTCAAGGGCTTCCACTTTCAAAACTCACGTCCTTAAAATCAAAGACGTTTTTCTCTCCTGCGTATATGTGTGTGGTGTGTGTGTGTGTGTGTGTGTGTGTGTGTGTGCAGTCAGAGGCAAGGGTAATTAAATCAGAAAAAACAAAATCCGACATGTTCCACAAAAAAAAATGCCAAATAAACAATAAGTGGGCACATTTTTGGACTTTACTGGCAGCCCTCTTTCAAAGAGAAGTTGGCAGTGGATGGGGGACATGAATCAAGTACTGCCCAAGAGGGGGTCCAAAGAAGCTGAAAACCTCAGTTCAGTTCAGTGGTTTATTTAATGTCTGTTGATCGCCAGATGATATTAGACACCTGTTTAAAAAGAATACCTTCACACTCATATCAGTCATTTGTTTGAAAAAAAAAAAAAAACCTTCACAGTCAGCTTATCTAGTACTTTCAAACCCACGTCTGATATATGCATATTTACATAAGTGAAATACCCTGATGTACACAAGGTTGTTGATCTTTATAAAAATTTTGCAACCTGTGACTGTGAAATAACCATGGCAATTTCAGCAACATATGAACCGCATACAACAGTATTGACACTATTAAAGTTATTCATCTCAATACTTTTCTCCTGATAGAGTGAGGTCAACACTGAACATTCAAACAAAATATGACGCACAGAAATGTTTCTCTGCAGCATGAGAATACTTAGTGTTCCACTATTCAACCTTAATTTATTAATTAATCTAACAGTGTGCCTTGGGCATGATGGTAAAGTAGCCATTCTTTGACTAAAAATCTGCTTATGTACATACTTTTAAATAGTTTGGATTAATTCACAAGAGGACAAATTGAATGGATTTTTTTTTTGATAAATTTTCAGCGTTTCTCATTGCTCCTCTTCTTTTGCAAGACTGTCTGCTATTTCATTCCACTTTATACCACAGTGAGATGGGACCCAACAAAAATCAATTCTTATACCTAGAGTTATGAAACAGTGAAGTAAATGTTTTATTTCAAAAAACAGATCTTTTCTAGCTTTGCAGTCCCATGCTCTAGTGGTTGTAAAATAGATCTGGAATCAACACACAGTAAGAGTTTATATAAGCAGTTGGTGTATCATGCATGTACATCAAAGCCTTCAGTATTGCATATAATTCTGAGGTATAAATTGAAACCCCCTTTCCTAAATGATATGATTTCCTGACATTTAAAGTTGGTATTATAAAGCTGGAACCACTGTCAGAGGATTCCATTACCGACCCATCTGTAAACACTTTTAAATGATTTGGATAGCTGTTTTCTAATTTATGTTCATGAACTTCAGTTGTTGAAATGTTTACATTATCACTTTTCTTTAACATAGTGTATTTGTAATCAAAACAAGCATTTAGGTGCTCCCAAGGAGACATTGGAGGTAGTGTAGGAAATTCTGGTATAGCAGTATGTCAATATTACAATGTGACAAAAAGTCAGATGTGTAGTTTCTATTTGGTTTGATATACATGTTTTTAGAACTCTTAGGAAAATCTTTACTGGAATTCATCAGTATTTCGTCAGAAACTGAATTTTCAACAGAAATACTTCTGACAATATATTTGGACGCATCCAATATTTGCTTCTCATTCAGTGGTAATATATATGTTTCTTTATAACATCTATAAGTGTTTGTATGAACTGGAACTCCCAGAGCTAATTTCATGGCCTTACTATCCAAGCTTTGCAATATCTTTAAAAGAGAATAGTGAAGGAAAATTTCAAGTTACCACAGCACGACTTATGAGAAACTAACTGGCCCATTTTACGTCTGAAAGCAGCCACAGCCACAGGAACACAGAAGAACACCACCACAAGGAGAAAACTCTGAAAGAGTACAGAAGGCAAACCCAGTTCAGTGCTTTTATACTTCAACGTTATGGTGACCCATTCAGCCAGTATTCTCCAAGCTTCTTCCGTCTCTAAATGCTCACACGGGTTTCACGTGCTCCACTGGTGTGTGTGATCAGCTGCTGACTCCATCAGAGTCTGTCCACTTTCCTTCCTCTCACCCTCAGTGTGTGAGTGTGTGTGTGTGTGTGTGTGTGTGTGAGAGAGAGAGAGAGAGAGAGAGAGAGAGAGAGAGAGAGAGAGAGAGAGAGTGAGTGAGTGTAATTATGTATGAGTGTGAGATGAGTGAATGTGTGTGTGTGTGTGTGTGTGTGTGTGTGTGTGTGTGTATGTGTGTGTGTGTGTGTGTGTTCATTCTGTGATCCACTTCAAGACCACTTCAAGATTAAACAGCTGCGAGTTCAACAAACAGCAGCTGAAGACAGGGCTGTAGTGGTACACCACCACACACATGGCTATCTTTATCTCCTAGTCCCCTGACAAAATGTTTTGTTCCAGGATTATCTTTCTCTTCACCTCCCTTGATCCATGAATCTTTTTATTATATTATTTAATGTTCTATGTGAATGTGACTGAATCTTGTTTTCTGTATATCATTGAGTCACAAAAATTGATGCATCTTATTTGTTACATTAGCACTAACTCGGATGCCCATATTTGCCCGAAATAACTAATTTTGCACTATTTTTGGCACCATTTTCAAATCCCCCATGATCGATCTACTGATAAGCATTCTTTGATTTTGTTCAAAAAAATTTTTTAAGTTATTTTTTTAAAGAAACCATTGATAAAAGTAAAGTTTGTGTGCTATGAATTCCTACACTGCATGCTTTGGACATTTTCACCACAAGATATGAATAAAATGACTGACGATGCCAGCTTTACATAAGCTATATTTACCTGCCTTCTTCATACAATCCTTTGTCATTATTTTCCGCGATTTTTAGAATTAAATCATGTTAACAATTCCATCTCTATCATAAATATAATTGAAATAATACAAAGATTATCACTTCGTAGTCCTTTCCTACAAAATATTTCATTATTAAAGAATCATATCAAAACCTCTTGTCGGCGATTGGGAGAGGAAAAAAGCCACTTGTGTTTTGTGCTCATTTTCAAAGTTCTCTATTCAGGCACGGTTTTGGATCATCAGATCTGTATGTATCATTGTATGAAAAGCGTAAAATGGTGTTATTCAGTTGCTGGAAGTATAGTATCTGCTCTTTAGTATTAGAGTTATTAAACAATGAGGTAAAATACGGTGGACACTTGTTAAAAGTCGGTTTATTTCAATGGCTTCAGTCATTAATGCTTAATTACAGTTTCAAGATTATCAAAAGTTTCTTTTCTTCATTTTTGTCACTGGCTTCCAAAGTTTTCATCACCAGTTCACATGGTTGAATGCTTTGGATGGACGGTGAATCAGCCAACATGGGAGACAGACAGAATGCACACATCAGACTCTTGCTCATGCAATGCTGACACACAACCAACTGAACAGACAAAAGCAAGTTCTCCTGTTTAATCAACAACTAAACTTTTACATTATTTATCTAAAATACTTTTTATCATAGTTTCTCAAAATCATGTGCGTTTCAATTTTTTTTCAAAACAAATTAATCGTGCCCTCACTGACTCACAAATACTTATTCTTTGTAAGGTTGTCTTCAAACAACATATTTTTCATAGTGCACGTACTTCAGCTGTTTGGATGATCCCTGGAGTCCTTTAGCCAGGACAACAACAACAACAACAACAACAACATAGTGCACAAAAACGCCCTGGTCCTCAAATACCCATAACACAGCTTTCTTTCCTGGTTATGGCCTCAGCAAGCCACACATCTTCACAATCTCCATAACTGTGTCAACATTCCACTTAAGGGGTAGAGTGATTTGTTCGGTTTGACTGTTGTTTCTTTTGCATCTTCAACTGCTGAATTTTCCGATGATGGTTTCCTTCATTGTTGTTACATTGAAAAAGGTCCTTTGGTTCTCTTGGGCCGTTCGCTAACATTTATTTAAGATTTGTTTAGATTTCCACCTGCAGTCATCTCACTTTGCAACTAGTCTTTTGTTTAGTTTGTTTTCGCTTTTGCTAGTTTCTGTAAACTGAGACAGACAGGAAAATGGTCACTTCCATGATGTAGTAGTGCTTCTGCACTCATGCCTGATGTGAATTTGAGTCCAATGAGTGCAAAGTCGATGACACTGTCAGTGTCACCCCCCTCCCCTGTAGTGTATGTGTTGGAAACGATGATGTCAGTGCATTGATTATCGTTTTGGAAAGTGCGCTGCAATTTCCATTCCATGACAGCTTGTCGTCAATCATCACATCAAGATATTGGTTATGTATGTGTACATCTGCTCAAACCATTTCATCTTACTTTGCTATTTTCTTTAAACATTTTGTTTCTTTGTCAAAAATCGAATTACGAACTGTTTTGTCTCAACACATTCAAGATAATTTTCTTGGCATCAGTTAAAAAAAAAACCTGTCAATTTCAATTCACGCTCAGCACTGTTGTTATCAGTAAATAGTTCCAAATCATCCGCAAACATAAGCAGTGGACATGATTGTGTCACAGCTAAGTTACATTCAGCCAGGTACAAAGTAACAGCACGGATGACAGCACTGTGCCTTGTAGTGCACCAGTGGGAAGGAGACAACAGTAAAACATGTACCTGATTTAACAACTGAATATATATATGTATGCTGTGTGAAATGGAATCTGGAACGTGAAAGAAATTGTCTTTTTTCTCCTACTGCTTGACTTCATTAACTAAATACATTAAGATGTGTACGTATCAATTTGGATCTGAATGAAGTTGTCAGTTCCCTAATTACATGGTGACTACTTGGTATACCTTTGTAACAGTCACTGCAGCATCAGTATCATTTTGAGTGCAAATTTTTTTTTTTTCCAATTTTATTACACACACACACACACACACACACACACACACACACACACACCATATACGTATTTATACATTTTACTTTTTTTTTCGTTTTTTTTTTTTTTTTTTTTTTTAAACAAGAATGCCTGAATGCAACAATAAGTAGGAAAGACATCTATATTCATAAATTTCCCAACAGCAGTCAACAGTTTAACTCTTACATTCTTTTTAATGTGATCTATTGAGTATGGTTGGATGATATGAAATCTATATCCTACTCATTCAGCCCCCACAAAATACATGGTGACGAAATGTTCTTTTATCATAATAAGGCTATGTGTTCATTTCATCGATTAAGCTGGTTGCAATGGATACCTGACTGTAGTAAACTGAATGATGCTGAAGACCTGTACGCAACCTTCGTTGTTACAGGGACGATGCATTCTCACTCTGAAGCTTGGCAGCCTCACCTTGCACTGCACCCTGAAGATTGTCCAACCCTCCTCAAAGGAATTCAGCATGAGATTCTTCACTGTCCCTAGGTAAGTCTCTCTCAGGCTTTATGCTTTATACTTTCTAACAGCTCCCTCGTCCCCCCCACCCTGCTTGACTAGTACCGATTACCCTCTGCTAGTACTTATTATCTTCTGCTAGTACTGATTATTCTCTGCATCTTAAATAACATTCCTGTATTAAAACGCCTGGCTTATTGTTGGCACTTATCACATATGAATTATTTCAGACTGGAACGAATCATCGAGTGTTTCTTCAGATAATGTGCCTACTATACAATGTTCTTTTTTAATCAGTATACATCACACCTTTGGGTCTCCATGTAGCATTCTAGAGTAAACATCTTACTTCACACATAACCTTCAAATGACTTCTGACCAATACCAATCATACTGACAATATATTTTCAGGTAACATGGCAGTGCATGAATCTTTCTGCATGTATCAAAGGAATGAAAATCATTTCTGACCATCGGGGATCATCTAGCATTTCTTCAGGCTGCCCGCAGACACGTGTTTCTGCAGATATGTTCACAAATAAGCTCTGAACAGCATGGATAACTTCATGTGCCTTCAAATAACTTGCCCACGTGCATGTCACATGCAAATGACTTCTGACCCGTATGAAACATCTTATGCCTCTTCAAACTGCTTGCCTGCACTGAAATCTTACTGCACCCATAGCAAATGACTGCTGACAAGTATGAAACATTACTGTGTCTTCAAAACTACCTGCCTGCATTAAAGTCTGACTGCATACATTGCAAATGACTTGTAACCAGTATCAAACATCTTGTGTCTCTTCAAACTACCTGCCTGCTTTAATATCTCACTGCACACATGGTACTGGATCCTCTTTTAAGTCTTCGGTTGACCTACCTTTGTAAGTCTTTCTGCACACATCACAGGCAAATGATTTCTGACCTGTATGGATCATCTTACAAGTCTTGGGTTGGCCTGCCTTGTAAAAGTCGTCCTGCACACATCACAGGCAAGTGATTTCTGACCAGTGTGGATCATTTTGTGAGTCTTTAGGTCACCTGTCTGTGGCGGCCCTATCTGGGCCCTGGGACTAACTGTACAGGCAGAAATCAAAATCACAGGCACTAATTGACCAAAGACCTGCTTCGGTTTTCGTCATTTGCCCTGCACACATAGCAAATCATGCTCAGGAACACGAGTGCAGACTGAATTTTCACCATGATTTCTGTGCTCAGCAAAAGGGAAGTGATAAGCCTGAAGAAAATACCAGGGATGTGTCATTCTGTTAGCGTGTGCAAGCCAATGCTTAACTGATATTTTAAATGTAAAATTACTGTTCTTTTTCCTTGTGTCATGCAAACAAATATAAACATGTATAAAATGGTTTTAAAATAATTTGAAACCAGTTCACCTTCAGTTTTTTTTTGTGCCTAATTTCAGTTAGCGCTGGCTGGGTCAGTCAGAGTCACAAGACCTGCCCATTTGACAGTTTTCTGGCACACATCACACACAAATGGTTTCTGTCCAGTATAGATCAGCTTGTGTGTCTTTAGGCTACTCGACTGTGTTGGTCTTACACGCAAATGGTTTCTGACCAGAATGGGTCATCTTGTGTCTCTTCAGGTTACCTACCTGTGAAAACGTCTTACTGCACATATCACATGCAAATGATTTTTGACCTGTATGGATCATCCTGTGTCTCTTCAGGTCACCTGCCCGTGTGAAAGTCTTCCAGCACACATCACATGTAAATGGTTTCTGCCCAACGTGGATCATCCTGTGTGTTTTCAAGTTACCTGACCGGGTAAAAGTTTTATCGCACACCTCACAAGCAAATGATTTTTGACCAGCATGGATCATCTTGTGTCTCTTCATGTGGCCTGCTTGTGTGAAAGGTTTACTGCACACATCACACGAAAATAGATTCTCACCTGTATGAATCATTCTGTGTACTTTCAGGTATCCACCTTGGTAAAACTCTTACTGCACACATCACAAGGAAATTTCTGATCACTGTGGGTCATCTTGTGTCTTTTCAGGTTACCTGCTTGTGCAAAAGTCTTCCTGCACACATCACATGCGAATGATTTCTGACCAGTATGGATCACCTTGTGTCGCCTCAGGTCACCTGCCCGGATGAATGTCTTGCGGCACACATCACACGCAAATGATTTCTCTCCAGTATGGATCAGCTTGTGTCTCTTCAGGTGACTTGACAGTGTGAAGGTCTTAGTGCACACATCACATGCAAAGGATCTCTGACCTGTGTGGATCAGCTTGTGTATCCTCAAGTTACCTGCCTGTGTAAAAGTCTTAGTACACACATCACAAGCAAATGATTTCTGACCTGTGTGGATCGTCTTATGTGTCTTCAAGCTACCTACCTGGGCAAAAATCTTAAAGCACACGTCACAGGTAAGTGATTTCTGAAGTGTATGGGTGGTCTTGAGGTTCACTGGGCGACCTGCTGATGTCACATTTTCACTGCGTATTTCACAGCTCTCCTGACCACTAGATCCCACTGTCTGGTTTGCTGATGTCACAATCTCACTGTTCTCTTCACAAAGGTACGGCTTCTGATCTGACTCTGACGCTTGACAGGTGGAAGATAGACGGCTGTCACAACCCTGCACAAAAACAAAATGCTATCGTTTTATTATTAGTAGTATAATGACAATATCATTACTACCAACACTTCAATCACCAGGTTGAAAACATCATCTCCCATCATTTTCATGTAGAACAGAAATCTTACGATGAAAAGTGAAAATAACATTTAAAGTGTTGAAAGGAAGAATAATAAACATATCTTTCCTCGTTTTATCTTTAAATGAATGCAAACTGCAAGGTTGTCAGTCAGACTGCTGATTTAGTTGAATGACTTATTGGCTTATGCTCTCCACATTCCCATTGTCATACTTGCTATACAAGTCAAGTCAATTCAAGTCAAGAACACTTTATCACCTCCAAAGAAAAATTAAGAGGGGTCATAAAAACATGACTATGGGTCTATATAACAAATCACACCCAACCATCCACCCACCCACCCACTCACACACAGAGAATAATTCATACACACGCACATATATATCAACAAGATTTCTGAACCGGACCTTAGTGAAAGTTAAAAGTTTTGTTTCAGGAGTTCGATGGAATTGGGAACAAAACTGTTTTCAGTTCTGTTTGTTTTAAACTTTGGAATTGGAATAATTGTCCAAATGGCAGAACATGTTTGTTTGTTTGTATTTTTTAAAGAACATGAGAACTGGCGATTGCAGTAGAAATAGATTTAGAAACCAGTTAACAAAACAAATTTTGCTTTCTCAAGTAACAGCCTCCTTTTTCCCCCCCCCCCCCCCCCCCCCCCCCCCCCCCCACAAAGTCAGAATCTTTTCATCAGATTTATCACTCTGTCCACAAGAAATCATGACAATAAAAGGCAGCGTTTTTCCATTTCAACTGACTGTCAAACACATTTTTCATGCAAAATTTGAAAAGAGAGGGGGTTAGTTACCGCCAAGGACACATACAAACACTGTTTGAAACAGAGTACAGGACTAGACACAATGCATTTCGACCTCTTGGGTCTTCTTCAGGTTAGGACAGTGACAAAGAACAAGAAACCACTTGGCTGGGATTAGCTGCTTCTCCTGTTCGTCTCGCAATCAAGTAAATAACCCCCTCTCTTTTCAAATTTTGCTTCATTTTCCGCCCTCAGTCACTCTGTTTTGAAACTTTACATTTTTAATGTTTAATAGAAGATTCCCTGGCCTCACCCTGAAAAAAAAACAAACAAACAAACACACAAATAAATCCTAAATCACCAACAATTCTTAGAACATACAAGAATTTTCCTCCAATATGATAACAAAGCCACTTAACAAAATTTGTAGTTCACTCGGAAAATCACCTCATGATTACCAAAATATTTTCCATCTAAATTGATAAACAATCAGAGCAACGGAAAAAAAAAAAACAACAAACGAACAAACAAAAACCTTACTACAGTCATGGCGACAGAGGTTTGACGAACCTGCTCATCAACTGCTGGACTGTCGTCTGTGCCTGTGAAGGATTCTGATCTGACAGGATCACATGTCTCCGTCGTTGTTTCGTCTGGTGCTGCTTCATTCTGTGCCTCACTGGAGACATTTAATGTCACTGGTTCAACCTTGATGACATCACTGATGATGTCGGGTGTGACTGCCTCAGTCTTGATGACATGGTCACTGATGATGCTTGTTGCAAATGGTTCAGACCTGGTGACATCACTGGAGAGGTTTGATGTCACTGGTTCAGTCTTGATGACATCACTGATGAATTTAACAGTGATTGGCTCAGTTTTAACAGCAGTCTTAAGAGGCTGAACTGCAACATCACAGTCAGTGGTAACACCGCATGACTCTGTGTAAACAGCGGCAGGCTCACCCCTCAACTCTGATGTTTGATTCCAAGGTCTCGTCTCACTGTGTTCAGCAATCACGCCATTCCAGGAATCCAATGGCGTAGAGGAAACATCCACAAAGAAGAACGATTGATGTTTGACGTCAGGCTTCCCTTCCTGTTGTCTACTGACAGGAACTGGTGAAACACATCACCTGTCACGCCATGATCAGCTGGCTCAGCTTTAATACCCTGACCAGAAACTGTCCGTCTGTCTGGTTCAGACTGTGTGACGGAAGCTGTTGGATTCTGGCTGGTTGTCTGATGAACTGTGCTGGTTGATATCCCCTGATTCATCTCAGACCACTCATGTATGGATTCTGCAACAGTCAGCCAGTAGCTTTTGTAAAGAAATGGTTGCACAAATAACATTCTTCTTTTCTTCCTGAATCCAAACACCCATTCCACAAACACATTTTGAACTTCATTTTTTTTCTTTTAAATGAATAAGAATCAGATTGTATACACATCACATACTTTTGCCATCTTCATCACTGCAGTGGACAATGAATTATTCAGCAAGGTTTTGCTGTGAAGTGGATTAAGAAGGGGAGAACGATATGATTGGTTGGTTGTAATAAAGATGTACTGATTTATCAATGAGAACGGCAGATGCCAAAAATGGTGATATATCATTATTTTCTACCATATGTTACTTTCAACTACGTCATTTATGCATGTCACCCATGACCATACAAACCAGTCCTTTTTTTTGTTCAAAACTGGTTTTCTCTCTCCTCTTCATTAGTGTGTGTGTGTGTGTGTGTGTGTGTGTGTGCATGTGTGTGTGTGTGTGTGTGTGTGTGTGTGTGTGTGTGTGTGTGTTTGCGTGCGTGCGTGCGTGCCTGCCTGCCTGCCTGCCTGCCTGCATGTGTGCCTGCATGCGTGTGTGCATGCGTGCGTGCATGTGTGTATGTGTGCATGTCTGTGCTTTGAAAGAGAGAAAGTGACAGACAGAGACAAAGACAGAGACAGACAAAGACAGAGGCAGAAATATAGAGCCAAGGAGACAGACAGAGACAGAGACTGAGAGAAAGATATGGATATGTGCTTGAACATCTACCATTTATTTAATGGTCAACCTGAACATGGAAAAAGGGTAAGAAAAAATGTCTTATATCCTAGCATCATTTGAAAAACTGAGCTAAGCATCAAAGTATCCTTTTTTGTTGTTGCAACAGTTGATGTAAAAGTATTTCTTTTCCTTTGACCCAAAATGTACAAAGAATCTTTCACACACTACATATATTCTGATATCTTACCAGCCCCTATGGCACAGTGATTAGCATCACAGATTCTCGGCTGCGATGTGATAGGTTCAATTCCCATCAGAGACATTTATCTGTGAAATTTTTCTGCAATGACCGGCAACTTCTCAGTGTTCAGATTGCAATGGGCTCAACTGGGAAGCCTGGAACTACACAATCAAGTTTCATCCTCTTAATGGACGCGTCTCTAAGAGTTTTGTTCAAATTTCATGACCAACGCTGCAGGTGTCTGTATTTCCCTGGCCTGGTCAACACCAGGACAGATTATCAGACTAAGTGTAGAGTACAAGCCTGTCATGCAGTCTTGCACCAGAATGGAACTCCATAGAACCATTCTTCACCATCATCACCCTCATCGATCAGCATTAAAAAACAAAGTCTCAAATTCTGTGGTTCTTCATGCCCCATTCTTATTGTGACCTCATTTTAGATTAATGCTATGCTCTTGGTGAGTTTGTCCTGAGGTCTCTAACGTCTGCAGTTCATGTGTGGCTGCCTCTGGGCAGACATGGTGGAGGCTCTCAGAGGCAGATACTCATGCCGGCTCAGCAACTAAGCGCTCACTGTCATCTGTTAGGGGCGATGTGGATAGTGTCCTGCATACGCTGGATCAGCTGCACCACTCAACGTCACCAAAGTGACTCAGCATCAGCACAGTGTCTTCCCTGGTTGTGTCTCATGCCAGGTTGCTCCCTACGGACAACTGGTGCTGGGGGGCTGTGGTGGGACAATCCAGAATGTGGTTGTGGACAGAGAGATGGAATTAGCGGGATAGGGTAATACCTCTTTAAGTGACACAGAAAAGAAAAAAAAAATCTAACATCCTAGTATGAATGTACTGTCAAACAAAGGGAATCTTGAACTGTTGACACTGCATGTGCTCTTATACTTATCATTATATTATAGAACAAAAGTACATTTCCACAGTATCTGTTCTAATATTTTGGCATCAGTTAACAGTGGATTTGGAATTTTCCTTGCAATCGTGAGGAAGGAAACAGTGGCACTGACCTGAACCCTGGTCCTGTATTCTCCACGGTGGTTCTGGTTCTTCTGCGACGTCGATTTCAACCTTCACCTTTGACATCACCAGCTGATCAGGGAATGCCATTGGGTCACACAGTCTGAAGACACACAGACACATCTTCATGGGATCTGTATCATACATGTATATATAATACCTATTTCCCCTCCCCTGCCCTCTCCTCTCTCTCTCACTCACTCCCTCATACACGCACACACTTCTTCTGGGTGTTTAATACAATACCCCACTTAAAATTGGAGAAAATGGAGAGCTATGGAGTCAAGGACCATTCCATCAATGGCATCTTCCTCACCCAGCAGTGTATTATGAAGGTGAAGGTAGAAGGACGATCCTCCAGTGAAGACACTGAGAATTCTAGTGTACCCCAAGGCACTGTCCTGGACTCTTTCCTGTTCGTCTGCTACATTAACAAGTTTCAAGCCAACACATAATCTCAAGTCAGACTCTTTGCAGACAACTAACTACTTCACCAGGAAATCAAACCATGGCAGATCACACACCCTCCGTGTGTGATCTTAAACAAGTGAAAAATTGGATGGAGAAGAAGTGCATAAGGTTCACTGCCAAGAAATGTTACATCCTGAGTCATGAGTGTGTGCCATTGATCACCCTCCTTTTCACTAAGAACTCATCCTGAAGCAAGTTAATTCATACCCAGAATCTCGGTGTCCAGAATAGCAGCCACCTTTAATGATGTGTCAGCATCAACAAAACAGCCAATAAATCAAATGCCAACTGGAGAGAAGACTGGTATGTCTCTCTTGTCAAACCTCTCTTGGACTACAACTGTACAGCATGTTCGGAAGGACACTGCCAAGCTTGAAGCTGGAGGCATTCAATGCAGACTTGTAAGGTTCATCAATGTGACTCTCAGTCCCAAAACCCTGGCTATGTCACTCCCCACCTTCTTTCCCCTCTCTCTTCTCGGTCTCCACCCCACCCCAGAACAAATGATCTGCCATTTCATTAGGTCTGTGGCATGGGCCCTGGCTTGCCAGGTCACCATAGTTTTTGTGCTCTCACTTGTTTTATGTCAATATTATGCCACAGTGAGTCCCTTACAACTATGCATGCATGTGCAAGTGTGTGTGTGTGTGTGCAATTACAATGCTCAAGCCATGGAATGAGTTGCCATCATTTTTTTTAATCTGCTGTTGTCGCCGTGGAAGTCATCACATTCTTTTTTTTATGTATAGTGTCCACAATCATCAAGTTGATTATTCTGACACTTGTGTGTATGACCGTTTTTTTTTTTTTTTATCCCACCATTAACCCTTTCACCGCCAGACATTCTATTTTGCATAAATCTCCATCGCCAGCCATTTTTCAAAAAAAGCTCTTATTGTATACCAGCATATGTGAAACGCGGATATCTCTGGAACTAAACAACCAAATCTCATGCTATTTTTTGTAAAATGGAGGAGATACACTGTGTACTTTTATTATATCGTAACATGTTAGTAATGGTAAGTCAACACAATTTCAATTTTTTAGTGATTTCAAGTGAAAAAAAAATGCAAAATAAAAAAAAGAATGTTATGTTTCTTTCTAAGCGTAAAAAATAAAGCAAGAATGCCAACAAACTCTCACAATGGAGGAAAATACTCCACTCACAACTGAAGACCAGAAAGTATGGTATTTTTCCAACAGAAAAGTGCATGAAACAGCCACAAATACAACTACTCTCCAATAGCAGGGAACACACACACACACACACACACACACACACACACATTCTTATGCCTAACTGGTGCACATGTAAGAAAGAAAAAGGGAACACACACACACACACACACACACACACACACACACACACACACACACACACACACACACACACACACACACACACACACACACACACACACACACACACGTCCCTTTCACTCTCAACAGTAATATATATATATATATTTTTTTTTATGAACACAAAGTCATTCATGTGCCTGTTGGTCTCTGAACCCTTGTCATTCAGTTGATCAGCTGTACACCCACTCGAAAGACGTCTGTGATACTCGCCTCTCACGTGTCAGTTGGCCACGCCCCCTTCAACCTCGACCAGCGAGAGTGGGCCCACAGCGTGTGTGTGAAGTTCGTTGCCTAAAGTCTTAGTTGGCTCCCTCACATAGAGTTAGTGAACAGTCAGTCAGTGTTGGCTGGCTCAACGCAAAAACACTGGGGCACACGCGGTAGGGTAGTAAGTGGGCGTCTTATCAGCCTGTCATAACAAGTTGGCAACTGTCCAACGCTTCACGTTGGAATAATTCGGTCAAGCCATCACTATCGTTCTTTACTCGTGGCTGTCTGGGTCTTCTTCATCTGTATTAGGAACAACCAACTGTCTATTCAATATTCCCAGCACTTGATCTGTGGTAAATGTACGGCGGCAAGGTCGAGTACGTAAAGTGCTTGGTGGTGACGTCATAGTGAATGGAAAAACAATTGGAATAAAGTCAATAAAACACTGAACTGAATAGTGTTCTGACAAAGCAAATGGCTGTGAGCATGAGCCAGACCATCCCCCAACTATGACGTTTATTGCTGGCTTTTTATCTCATGAACTAGGATCGTGAGAGTATATGGGGAGTTAGGTCACCCTACTTGTCGCCAAAAGGCGCCCTTGGCGATCTGCCAAGTCGTCGCCAAAAAGCGCCCATGGCAGTGAAAGGGTTAAGGCAGCCATATCCAACTTCGGGGAAGGTGCATGCTATGTGTAACGTGTCATCCATACCAACGGCTAAACTGGCCTTCTCTTCTGAAAGTTGGTGATGGGATTCTACGTGTGTGCAAAATGTTATGCGTGTGTTCACACATGGAACCTCGGTCTATAGTCTCATTTGATGGACTGTATGGGAAATGGAGTCAGAACCAATGTTAACTCTAGGGAAAAAATCCCCCTGTCAGGAAAAAAAAAAAAGGCAGAGATTCGAACCAGCAGCCCCAAGATTACAAGTCCGGCACTCTACCAACTGAGCTATTCCAGACCCATGTTGTGTGTGTGTGTGTGTGTGTGTGTGTGTGTGTGTGTGTGAGCGTGTGTGTAAACAGTGCCATACTTTTGTTTCTTTGGGTGTTAACTACTATTTGTCTTTTGAATATTCGCTTTTCAGTGGTTTTGCACCCAATAACTGTTCGCGATTAAAGATACCCCCTTTACATTTTACCCTAGAACTTCAAGGCCCCCGTCCAATGGCATTCCAAACACATCTTCTACTATAAAACGGAGCAGACTAAAGTTTATTTCTGCAACCAATCACAGAAATGCTTCCATACACGCTAGACATTTTTGACTAGTCACGCAATCTGTTACCTGCACAGTACACACGTTAAGCCGATCACTGCAACTGGATTGATCGCTATTAATCTGACAATGATTTTGACCTGCTTAGAAGTTGATCTTTTCTTCACAACAGACGTGGTGATGATGCTAATCATGAAGTGACAATACACGTGTTGCAAACGAAGTGATGGTGTGATAAACGTCTACCTCGGGTATGGTTGCAGCTGCCACGATGACGGCAGCTTCTTCAGCAAACAGATTAATTCATAATAACATAATATTTCTAAATGAAATGAACAAAATCTGTCATTCTTAACTCAGCGGAAGTGGATAGCCAACGCAGTTGCCAAGGGATATAACTCAGTGGAACACAGACAAGGTTCCACAGTTGCAGATTAGGAATAATGTTTTACTCTCTCGGAACAATGAAAGTGTGTTACAAATTATGAAACTGACAAACTGCAATACAGACGCACACCACAAACATGACAAGGAAGTTACATTTACGTTTTCACGGTTATATCTACGAGTACCACGACTTGATTACGCCCTTTCACAAAGGTAAAACCCTCCCAAATCAGAGGAAAATCTGGGAATGAACCGTAAACAGAAAGTACACAACAATTGGGCAACTCCAGCTCCAATGACGAAATAAGTATACACCCATAACTCAACATCAATGCCGTTTATGACACCACATCGCCTAGCACAAATACCAACACAGAGCACACAACCCCCCCCCCCCCCCCCCCCCCCCCCCCCCCCCCCCCCCCCCCCCCCCCCCCCCCCCCCCCCATGAAAGGATATTCCAAGCTTGCCCATATATCCTGCATCTGACACATGTACATAGCAACAATAACGACTGGATACATGAACAAACACTGATCATGAGAATGATTACAAGTACATGGATGTCTCTGGATATACCACTTTCAGTACTGGTCTGTCTCTGGTTTGATGGTTTCGGTTCCTTTGGCGGATCACTGTGGTAGAAGTTAAAGGCGCTCAGTGCCACTGTGATCTTTCAGACTTGGTCTGGCACTGTGACTAGAGGGATGCAGTTCATTTAAGTCTGGAGTCAGTGTTACTGTACCCTTCACCTCTCAGTGCCTGTGTGGAAGAAACTGATCAGACTGGCCTGGCAACTTTAGTTGGTTTATATCAACACTTTTTTTTTTAACTTTCAAAAGTTCTATAAAGGTGTGGATTATTTGGCAGAGAACAACTGTACAGGTGACAGAGGAACATAATAGGTATTGAAACTTTTAGAAATTGATTGATCACAACACACGCACACACACACACACACACACACACACACACACAAATACACACACTGATTTTAATTTTCAGTTTTGTAGACCTCTCTCTCTCTCTCTCTCTCTCTCTCTCTCTCTCTCTCTCTCTCACTCCCTCTCTCTCTCTGTCTGTCTGTCTGTCTCTCTCTCTCTCGGGTTTATATGTTGGTCTGTCAGTATGTCTGTAAGCTTTTGAAAAATTATGAGACGATCCATTTTTGCTACGAAAACTTGTTTTTCTAATATAATTCATACATTTTTCATTGGTTAGCCCAGTCCTATTTTGTAAACTTTCAGTTAAAAAAAAAGCATAAATACCAGCTGGCAAGATCATGATATTTCTTGAGAATGATTTATAAATTTTCTGGAGTTGAATGACATGTCTGCATTTTTCAGATCATTCAAACACAGTCATATGAAGACTGATGTCGTAAACCCTTTTCAAGCATTACGAGTTCAAACTTGTTACCAAAGTCAGCCTTTCCTTTGACTGTATGCAATTTACAGAGAGATTTAACAATAACAATTGTAATGGTAATGTAATCATATGATAATCAGCAATGATACAAATGATGGTAACAATAAACATACTATTACGACAACTAACAATTTTGATAATAACGATAGTAATAATGATGATACTGATAATAATGACAATAATAATAAAAATGATAAATATAATAATAATGACAATAATGATAGTAATAATAATAATAATAATGATAATATATGAAGAAGAACAGGGAAAAAAAAAAGGAAGAGAAGAAGAATGAATTGTTTTTCCTGCCTGTAGAAGACCATTATAATGATAAGAGTAATGGTAATAATGATTATAATAATAACAGAGGAAGAAAAAAAGAAGAAGAGGAAGGAAAACGTTTGTCCTGTCTGAAGTGAGACAACTGATGAAAACATGTTGTGTCTCTTTTGTAATTTGTTTGTGAGACCAGTGGGCAGGTCATTAGACCTGCATGGGTAGACAGGCAACCCCACCCTCCATGAATCTCCCAACCAGGGTAAATGGGTCCTGCTGCCTTGGGAAAGGCAAAGGCTTTGGGAGTAAACCCCTAACGAAAAATCCGGAGTGGAGCCTCTAAGACGGCTTGGTGGTGAACTCCATCATCACTCCGACAGCTCCTGCAGTCCAGTCGTAGTCAAGATGTTATGCCCTGCATCCCTCTTGGCAATAGCGGCTCAGACCGAGAGGGGGGTTGTAGTGCTTGGGCAAACCACGGCCTCCATATACCTCTATGCTCAGGATTCATTGACTGTACCTCTCCTTTCTGCTTTCCAAAGTCCTGCACGTGGATTCAGGCAATACAGCGCCACGGTAAGCAGCGCACATGAACTGAACTCATGAAACAATCCATGACTCATTGCTTAATAATCAACAATTCCAAACATGACCATTCTTACATTCATAACAGTTGTGTTGCATCGAAACATCACACAAATGTTGATGTGTGAAAGAAGGCTGAACTATCTGGTTCCCTGCGGCAGATGCAGATCAGGCACAAACCTCTTTTGTACCTGTCTACAGATATACGTTGGATGCAAAATATTATTATACCAAATTTTGATCCAAAGCTATATACAACATCCACCTGGGAAAAGCTCCACATCCCTCCCCTGCCCCCTGTCTCCCTACCCTTCGCAATGTTCATGCCTCAGCAGTAGCTGTTTGACTGCATCATTTTCCCTATTGCTCAATGAATGCATTGTTTGGTAGGTGTTCGAGCTCATCGTTTGGCTGTGGCACTTTGAAGGTGTTGTTCAGGCAAACAAAATCTGCATGCCTCCCCCTTCACCTCCTCCACCATCATCTTCTCTGTGTTCTCCACCCACTCAATACTTCCTCTCTCCATACTTCCAGTGGTTTATATATGAACCCCCCCATTGATTCCCCTCTCCATACTGATATATGAACCCACCTATTGGTTCCCCTCTCCATACTTCCAGTGGTTTATACATAAACCCACCCATTGATTCCCCTCTCCATACTTCCAGTGGTTTATATATAATCCCACCCATTGATTCCCTTCTCCATACTTCCAGTGGTTTATATATAAACCCACCCATTGATTCCCCTCTCCATACTCCAGTGGTTTATATATAAACCCACCCATTGATTCCCCCTCTCCATATACTTCCAGTGGTTTATATATAAACCCACCCATTGATTCCCCTCTCCATACTGATATATAAACCCACCCATTGATTCCCCTCTCCATACTGATACATAAACCCACCCATTGATTCCCCTCTCCCTACCGATACATAAACCCACCCATTGATTCCCCTCTCCATACTTCCAGTGGTTTATATATAAACCCACCCATTGATTCCCCTCTCCATACTGATATATGAACCCACCCACTGATTCCCCTCTCCATACTTCCAGTGGTTTATATAAACCCACCCATTGGTTCACCTCTCTATACTGATATGAACCCACCCATTGGTTCACTTCCCCATACTGATATATGAACCCACCCATTGGCTCACCTCTCCATACTTCCAGTGGTTTATATATCCACCCACCCACTGGTTCCCCTCTCCTTACTTCCAGTGGTTTATGTAAAATCATGTGAGTCAAAAAGGCACACTGCTGCTCTTGTCACCAGTACCGACTGTCACAGTCTTCCCCACTGACACATCAACACAGTCAATCACACGGAAAATTTCACAAGTTTTATTTTCCACAATCATGTCACAAAACTTTACATACAGCTGCTCTATATACAAAGTTAACTTGCTGTACAGACCTGTATATCATTACTGGATAATGCCAATTGGTACACAGAGATGCTGATCTAATATACAACTTTTAGATAAAGTGAAATGTCACATTAGATGAAATACAGTCGGTCAGATCTACAATTACAGATTCTGACACTCACAATAAAAAAAACAAAATCTGTTCTAAAAATTCACATCAATACACATGCAGACTTATTTTGTACAACTCTGGAAATTTCTTTTTGTATGTGTGTGTGTGTCATTATCCTTGTTTTCATTATTTCTGTACCCTCATACCTGACAAGGAATGTTCAGAATAGGTCAGTTTTGTACGAACACTAGACTGGGTATTTGGACAGTTCCGAATAGGTCAGTTTTGTACAACACTACAGACTGAGTATTTGGACAGTTCAGAGTGAGTAGTGTGAGTGCATGTCACCCACTGGGTGGGTTGACCTTATGTCCATGGTGTGAGTGCATGTCACCCACTGGATGGGTTGACCTTGTGTCCATGGTGTGAGTGCAGGTCAGCCACTGGATGTGTTGACCTTGTGTCCATGGTGTGAGTGCATGTCACCCACTGGTTGTGTTGACCTTATGTTGGAATCCAAGTGTTGGTGACTATTTCAGTACCTTTCATCTTGCAATGATCCATAATGATGGAGGAGGATGGAGATCGTTTGTAATGATGGGGAGGAGGATGGAGATGATCTGTAATGACGGGGAGGAGGATGAAGATGATCCGTATTGATGGGGAGGAGGATGGAGATGATCCGTAATGATGGGGAGGAGGATGGAGATGATCCGTAATGATGGGGAGGAGGATGGAGATGTTCCGTAATGATGGGGAGGAGGATGGAGATTATCCGTAATGATGGGGAGGAGGATGGAGATGATCCGTAATGATGGGGAGGAGGATGGAGATGATCCGTAATGATGGGGAGGATGATGGAGATGATCCGTAATGATGGGGAGGAGGATGGAGATGATCCGTAATGATGGGGAGGATGATGGAGATTATCCGTAATGATGAAGAGGAGGATGGAGATGATCCATAATGATGGAGAGGGGGATGGAAATGATCCATAATGATGGGGAGGAGGGTGGAGATGATCCAAACCCAGGATCAGCTCAGCAACAGTAGCTAACAACACTTGGAGCAACAGTGGAAAGTGACCCCAGGACGTATCCAATCATTCTGAATGTAGATCCATGGAACAGATCCAAGTTAACAGGCAAATCCAGGACACGTTCGACCTTGGCACAGGTCTGCAATTTATGGAGTGCCTTCTATTTGACCTTTTCTTTTCCTATCAAGTGTTGTTGGATCTTGTAAAAACAGATTGTCTGTATTGATAACTTAGGGAATTCAAGATGATGTTGCTCTCTCTGACATTCATGCCTCGATCTGTTTAATTATTTCAGTACTGATTAGTTCATCCACTCAATTTTTTTTTCATTCAATGATGTATTTTTTAAAAGTGATGTAGCTTTGTAAATTATTTTCAAGCCAAAGGTCCATCGATCTATTTACAAATTCATTTCATCATTCTTTTTTTTCAATTCATATAATCATTCCTTTATTTATTTACTCAAAAGGGATATCGTCATAGGTCTGTTGTTTGTTTTCAAATAATTGCTGAAATATTCATTCATCTGTTCATTCACCTATTCACATTTTGTTGGTTCCACTTTTGTTCTTTTCAAAACAGCAACAACAAAAACACCCAAACTACAGGACTCAGTCTTCCTCTCCATCACATGAAACACTAGTTCCCTGCCCACCCTTCAGGACAGAAGGGAAGCAGAAGGCTGGGTAGAAAGTCAGATGGGGACTGGTCTGCGGAATGCTCACGACAGTGCTCACAATGTCCAAGGAGCTGGTCACATGATTTCTGAAGACGTCAGTAGAGACTGCAAGGCTCTGGCGTAGGCTGGAACAGTTGTACAGATGTCATTGTTATAGCTAAGTGATAGAAGTAAAACAACATCAACAGCAGCAACAACAACGCAAAACCTGCATTCAACTTTCTCTCAGCAAACACATTAGGAATAAACAAACTGAGGACAGTTCATGAGAGATCATGAATATAATTTGTCTAAAACTTGAAAGAACAATTACTATTCCACCAAGCACAAGCGATAAACAAATTACAAGACAAAACATGACGTGTCTTGACCTCTTTGGTCTTCTCCAGGCAAGACAAAACAACATTCAAGACCATGAAAACGAAGAAAGAGCAATCTTTCATCTCCTAAAATTGGGCACAAAATATCTTAGAATGTTCTTTGTTTTGCATGATCTTTGTTCTTAGTTGGGTACTCTAGTGTGCTGGCTTATTCAGAC
>JADBJO010023128.1:0-26962 GCA_016801955.1 Conus betulinus
GTGAAAAACTCAGACAGGTTGTAAAACAGATGCCAGTATAGTGTAACCATTAAAAAAAAATCTATCACTTGCTTGTCTTTTCCATACCTATCTTACGTTTAGCTATCTTACGTTAGCCTTGCAGGTGTACTACGGCGGTTATTTACTTGGGTCTGGAGTCGAACTGGAGTTTCCAATAACAAAGCACTATCATCAGCTAGTATCAAGATAAATGATTCGAGGATTTCGGGCGACAATGTGGCTCCATGACGTTTCTGTTCAATGATTTTTGAAGCTATGTCGTTTATGAATTAAAAAAAACAATACAGCACGAACATCTCCCTGTTTCACACGTTGAGTGCACGCGCACAATATTGAGTTCATTGCCAGATCTCACGTTTGCTTTTGAATCAGAGTACATACTTTTTATACACCAAAAAACAACTTCCCATTAACAACATTCTTTTGAAGAACTGGATATATATATATATATATATATATATATATATATATATATATATATATAGAGAGAGAGAGAGAGAGAGAGAGAGAGAGAGAGAGAGAGAGAGAGGGAGGTGCGTGCGTGCGTGCGTGCGTGCGTTGTGTGACGGTCGCTAAGCCGGACAGCCCTACCACCCCTATTATACACTAGGTCAGACAACACGGCACACTAACACAGCTTTACAATCATGCACACTTCTTTATTTCAACATACACGACATGGCGCCGCCACAAGCAATCGCCACACACATAAACCACAACCGCACACAGGTATCCCAATTCCCCGCTGGCCACCCTACCCTGCTACAATGACCTGAGAAGCCCTAACTTACCCTAAAGCGCCGTTGCGGTATATCACTGTGACCTGGGGATGCAGCGATAGCCCGCACACGTGGTAGCCAACTACTAGGGACAAGGACTAACCTAAGGGGCTCTGATCTTTAAACTACTACCACCCACCCCTATCCCCGGGACCCACCCATCCTTTTTTGACCCGGGACCACTACCGCACCGGTCGCTGCGTCCCTAAGGGAGGCAACTACAGGTACCCTATCCCGTGCTGGCCACTACGTCCCTAAAGGAGCAGCAGCTTAACCCTACTGCTTATTGCTACGCCCCCTCACTACCACGAAATTGGACAATCCCTCCTCCATGGAAGACACTGCCCTTCGGCGCTGTCCATGGCCCCTTGCAGGCTGACTCCTCCACGGAAGACCCCGCTCTCCTCTGCGCTGTCCGTGGCCTCACGCGAGATGACTCCTCCCCGCGATGAACACACAACACTCACACTCACTCACACACACACACACACACACACACACACACACACACACACACACAGTAGGCCCCTTCTCAACGGGTCCGACTCTTGGGGGAACCCCTCCTCCACTGAAGGCTCCGCCGGAACTGAGGGTGAAAGAAGGCCTGGCGCAGCATCCCTCACGTAGCTCCTGAACAGGGCGGTCCTTCCCTCCTGGGAAAAGAACAGCAGGTGGCTGGAGAACTGCCTCACAGATGGCGGAAGGCCTGGGTGGACTTCCCCTCCCGGAAGAGCACAGGTAGGGAAAGAACCGCCTCACAGATGGCGGACAGCCTGATTGGTCTCCCCCTCCCGGGAAAAAACGCAGGTAACAGGACACCGCCGCTCATCTGCCAGCACGCGGCCACCGACTGAAGTGATCCGGCCCCAGCCTCGGCACGGAAGCAGGATATCTGCTGAAACAACTGTAGGCCACTGTTATAGTGTCGCTACCACCCGAGTAACCAAGGCACATAGCTTACTTGGTATGGCTTTAACTCTCCATCTCCCTTGCCTGCTTCCCACTCGCATATGAGAGCGACTGCTTATATTTTGAATGACCCCAACCCGTTACTCCCTTTGGGGTTACCAGACCCATTTCCTGCCCACCCTTACCACAGCAGTAAAGCAATATTCTCCCTAAGCCAATCCACGTTATTACATATGGAATAAGGTGTCCCCCCCCCCCCCCTCCCCGTCAAAAAACAACAGCAACAACATCAACAAAACCTAACTCATCCACCCCAGTGCAGACACCATGGGCGCCCCTAGGAAATGCTAAATAGTCTAGAAATGGACAGTTTTTACAAGGAGATGTATTTTTACATAATGCTCAGTAATAATGAACATCTCTTTACAAAAAACGTATCGATTTCCAACTGGGTCAGTGTTCACACAAGGGAATGGTCTCCCAGCCACAATCCCTCACATTCTTACCCATCTTTGCAATGTCAAGTATTAAAAAAAAAAAAAAAAAAAAAAAAAAAAAACATAATTCACTCTCCAAAATTTCCATCCAGCAACCCACTCCCACATAATCTCTTGTGAGTTAACCCAGTTCTTAATCCTTGTTATGGCAACATAACCACACGTCATACAATATTGCAAGCTGCACACCATCCATTCTTTATCATGCCGACTGCTATGCCACTCGCCTTAAACTTTACCTCTCCCTTCTTTCTGACTACTAAAATTCATAATGGGTCTGCCTCCACGCAACCTAAGGTATCTTCCTTCCAATCCTGTTTTGTCACAAATTTATATATCCCTGTATGTGTGATGGCTACCACTTGCTCTACAGAAAAAAAAAAAAATCAACTCCCAACCATACGGACTCACTGTTCTGTACGAAATGCGTACGTCACAATGTGTACACAACACCTATCACTGCGTCAGTCTCTTGAATGGTCTCATAAAAGACTTACCTCCACGCGCATATCGCTCTCAACACAACCTGGTGCGCGTGTTCACACACACACACACACACACACACACACACACACACACACACACACACACACACACACACTTACACACAGACACACACACACACACACACACACACACACAGACACACACACACACACACACACACACACACACACACACACACAAGTCAAAGATACAGTCTGCACGCGCACGACACCCACGTCGAGAACCATGACTCTAACCAAGGTAAAAGACACCAACATAACTTGGATGGTCACGACTGTACCCGGTATAAACCACTCACCCACAAATCGGCCATAGCCCTACTGCACAGTAACCGATTCAATGTTATGGAGGGCAACTCCAAAATCGTTACTCAACTTCAACGTATTACTGCCCTTTACAACTCAAAATTGAGCACAATCATCACACCTCTTTATGCAGACACAGCTGCACCCGACTCATACTATGGTCCTCAACAAAATGCAACTACTCATATCACTATCTTCTTGAAACAACCGAAATCAACATAAGCTAGCCACAATCGATATTGTGCCCTCACCATCTATCAATGGTTGTTATATGGACCAAAGTTGTCTAGCCAAACTGCCGTATGACAACCGAACTCCGGAACCGCTATGTACACTACTTACAATACGGACAGAAAAGAGGTGACAAAACAAACCAGCTGATAACAAATTTCAACCACGAAACCAAGACAACATCATACCAGACAACCTGTATACGCAACGAACACAATACCAACTAACCACAACATGAGACAGCCACAGTACAACTCGACCAAAATACAAGACAACACGACGAACCACAGCACCACAAACATAACAGATCGCCAATCTGAACAGACAGAGGTCACGAGTTTGCGCGAGACTAGCTGTGTTTTGTTTTCGCTGTTCCATTTTAGTGGTTGTTTCTCATACTCTTGGCTCTCAGTCTTATTTTCTTTATTCTCCTGTTACTCCAACAACTATATGAACACTGAAAACTCAATGTAAGATCAATTTTGATCATACATAACTAGGAAACTTGGGAACTTGTTTCCAAACTTGTTGCTGTTCAAATGTCCGTCTTCCACCACAGCGGCCCCACTTGCTTATTTGTGAGTGATCAACTATCAGCCTATTGAAAACCACCCATGATATGGATTTGCTTTCACTGCTGACCCTGCACTTGATCGTTTTCCTCCCTCTTTCTCTCCTCGACCTCGAAAATTTCCCTCTCTACTTGATAACAGATACATCCCCCCTGATTGTGCCTCTCAACCCCAAAGAGAGCATCAAACTACAACTTGTGCTGAGTATGAACGATACAAACAACTCTTCTTCGACTGCCCCTCGTGGCATTTGCGACCTTCCTATCACTTGGAACCATAGAGGAGTGTCCTGTGAGTCCTGTGGGACCTGGTTTCACGCCTCTTGCCAACAGATAGACTCTGACACCTATGAAAACCTCGCGCATGAATCTGCAACCTGGCATTGTGTCATCTGTGCAAACCGAAACTATAGCAGTACTCTTTTCGACCTACATGGTATTGAGCAGGATTACAACAGAAATCTCAACCAAATACCCCTGCCTGATACTGAAAAGGAATTTAGACCCCTGCATTCTTCTACCCCCACCCACAACAGTCAACACGGGATGCTACGCAATCATCCCCTGACATTACTTAATGTTAACTTTCAGTCAGCCTCAGGAAAAGTAGCAGTAATTGCAATTTTGATCCACAGCACTAAACCTGATGTAGTCTTCGTATTAGAGACCTGGCTGAAGCCCAACGTTCATAACTCAGAGTTCTTCCCATACGGCTTCACTATCTTTAGGAAAGACCGCATCGGCAGAAAGGGGGGCGGTGTTCTCATTGCTGTCAAAGACAATTTGCATTGCACTGAAGTCCCGGAGCTTGATACAGGCGGCGACATGATATGGCTCAAGCTGTTGACGCGAAACCAGCGCCTACTATACCTCTGCACCTTCTACCGCCCCGACGCTTCTGATGCAGTGGCACTCGAACAGCTCGATACATCCCTGCGGAGGGCTGTTGCAATGAAGGGCGCCCAGCTCATCATTGCCGGTGACCTTAACTTTCCGTCTTGGGACTGGAAGACCATGACGTTGAAGCCAAAACCAGTCCAGCCAGATCTCCACCAGAAGTTCGTCGACCTCCTGTACAATACCGGCCTTGACCAAATATTCCAGGACACAACATGCACTGATGTGAGGACTGGTAAGGAGAGTATGTTAGACCTAGTCCTCACAAACTCCCCTTCCCTAATTCCCGAGTCGAAGTTATCCCTGGTATCTCAGACCATCACATCGTATTTTGAATTTAAGATGAACCTGCTCTCCTTCAAAATGTCAACCGTCCCATCCCCCTCTATGGGCGAGCAGACTGGGAGGCCATCAAACAAGACATGGAAGCACTGCAGGACAACTACGAAGACACAAACGACGTAACAACAGAAGACTTGTGGCAGAAGTTCAAGACCACACTGAAAGACAGCATGGACCAACATATTCCAACCAAGAAACCTAGGCGGAAGGAGTCCCTCCCCTGGATGACCTCTGACATACTCAAACTCATCAGGAAGAGAGACAGAACCAACAGGAAGAGAAAGGAGGATGGCGATAAGGGCATGCAAATGAAGATCAAGAAGCTTGACAAGATCAGGAAACACCTACGCTGCTCGTACTGGCGATACACTTAAAGCCTATTTTCCCAATATAGCTCTGAAGAGGACCCCAGACCAAGTCAGAAGAGATTTTAGGCCTACATTAAACACCAGCGCTCTACCACCACTGGTGTCCCTGCTCTGAAGTCCAATGGAAAGCTCGTCACCGACCCCAAACAGAAAGCTGAGCTGCTGAACCAGCAATTCACCACTGCATTCAGCGAAGGTACTGCACGGAAACTGAATTCAGAAACTCACTTCACGAATCCCATGGCGACTTCCCTACCATGGAAAACATCACCATCAGCACCATGGCATTGAAAAGCTGTTGAGGAACCTCAACCCCCTCAAAAGCAGCAGGCCCAGATGGTATTACACCTCGAGTGCTGAAAGAACTGGCTAAAGAAGTTGCGCCTATCCTGGCTACCATCTGCAGGTCATCACTGCAAACTGGTGGGGTACTACTACAGGACTGGAGAGAGGCACTGGTTACCCTGGTGTTCAAAACGGGAGAGCATTATAAGGCATCTAACTACCACCCAATCTCCCTAACCAGTGTCCTACTAAAGTCCTGGACATGTCCTAGTAAGTGCTACCACGCGCCACCTGGAGTCGAATGACATACTGTCCAACCAAAAACATGGCTTCCACAAGCACCACTCCTGTGAGATGTAGCTCTTGGAGTTCATAGAAGAAGTCTCATCAGCGATGGAGAGCGACATTGCATCCGACGTCATTATTTTGGACTTTGCTAAAGCCTTCGACTGTGTGAATCACAGCCTACTTGTCCACAAGTTAGACCACTACGGGATCTGTGGAAGCAGCAACAGTTGGATAGCAAGCTTCCTCAGTGAGCCGTGGTGGTCAATGGTGCACAGTCTGGCTATATCTGCGTGAAATCCGGGGTACCCCAGGGAACAGTGCTTGGACCTTGTCTCTTTCTTACTTACATAAACGACCTTCCAACAAGAATTCCCCTCACCTCCCTGCTATTCGCTGATGACACCATAGTGTACCAACTGATTGTCTGCCCTGAAGACCCAGTAAAACTCCAAGAGGATCTCAGCAAAGTGGAAGACTCAGAGAGCGAGTGGGACATGGCATTCCACTTGGACAAATGCAGCCAGCTGCTTTTGACCCTCAGTAGGAAGCCACTGGATGCCAACACCAAATACATCCTCCACAGTCATACCATAGAGAGACTATCCTCTATAAAGCATCTTGGGGTCATGCTGCAGACCGACCTCTCCTGGAACGCCCACGTTGACAACATTTGTGCTAAGGCAAACAAAACACTAGGATTCCTGAGGAGTAACCTAAAGGTGTGCTCCAGCAAGACTAAGGGGCTGGCATACAAGGTGCTGGTCAGACACATTGTCGAGTACACCTGCTGTGTTTGGGATCCCTACACCACCAAGCCTATCCTCAACATCGAGAAGATACAGCGAATGGTGGCGCGTTTTGTCCTGAGCCGGCATAGAAACACATCCAGCGTTAACAAAATGCTTGAAGAGTTACTATGGACCACGCTCCAAGAACGCCATCGCACGTGCAGACTCTTCAGCTATACAACAAAATCCAAAACGGTCAAGCATGTGTGAAATGCAAAGACTTGAAGCCCCTGCCACCCTCAAGCAGAAGCAGCCATAACTTACAATTCCAGCGCATTACTACTCGCACAGACTACTGCATGCATGCCTTCTTCCCCTGTACCATCCGCGATTGGAACAACCTCTCTGCAGAAGTTGTCAAATCTTCTACCCTGGCCTCCTCCATTTTCAAAGTGACCAGGTCCTCCTTGTAAATCTCTTTTTTCCCCCTCAAGCTGCTCAGTGACCCTCCAGCATGTCAATAATTGCTGAATACTCGGCAGGTAGACATTTTGGAAGAAGAAGAAGAAGAAGAGGAGGAAGAAGACAGACGATCAACCACACCAGTTCTGCAACTGGCTGAAAGTGGCTGCCAACAAGGATGACACAGGACTCGGCACAAGCCAAGGGCACACCAAACCCGATGAGGACCTGGCCCTAACTCTGACTCGAAGTCACTCAGCACAAACTAACGCGCGCTCCCGCCGCATTTACAAGAAGCACGTCTACTCAGACGAACTCCAGGGACCGAAGTAAAGCTACCCCAACGCATTCCGCCCTGGTCGGAATCAAGTGAGCTTCACTCACAACACAAAGTAACTATTGGTCAGAACAGTGTATCCCTCCACAGAGCTCACACACACCCGACCAACAGACTAGTTGTTGCTCGTGCAACAACACGACAATTTACAACAACAACTCATTGACTTGACAATACAACAAGAGCCAATATCATGCCCCAGCCTCTCTCATATGGAACCAAAGCAACAAAGGGTAACAGTCGGAAACGAAACCAGCTTCCCCCTTCCACTCCGTCGATAAATGAAGACTGGAAGGCAAGACTAGTGTATGTCCTATTTCCCCCCACCCCCTACCTAGCCTAACCTTCCTACCTAGCCCTGAGGAACTTAGCCTAACTCCCACCTAACTAAAACCCCAATACTTCACACACACACGCACACACAAACACACACAAAACACGGGGCGCTCGCATGCACACGCGCACACGCGCACACACGCTCTCTATCTTGATCCACCACATGGACGTGCTGGTTTAGTACCGCCAATCAGTGACTCTCTCTCTCTCTCTCTCTCTCTCTCTCTCTCTCTCTCTCTCTCTCTCTCTCTCTAGCTTTTTTACATTTTAATCAAAGCTTTTACATTTTAATCAAAGTTTTAACAAATATATATATATATATATATATATATATATATATATATATATATATATATATATATATATATACTTAACCAGAGACCTGGACAGTGGAACATCCCATACTGGTCAGGATATAGCTGCCAATAACATTGTTTATATACTTCTTTCAAATTGTATTTTTTTTGTGTAAACGGGACTCTGAAGGCAAGGTATTGAATATGTATGTAAGTGTTTTTAAGCTGTGCACAGCTCTAGAGTTAGGATTTTATACAGGTAATGTAATGGTGACCGCCAAGATCGTTCCACATACGTTTTTGACACAGGTGTCAAAGAGAGAGAGAGAGAGAGAGAGAGAGAGAGAGAGAGAGAGAGAGAGAGAGAGAGAGAGAGAGAGAGAACGAACGAACGACAGAAAGATTTTAATAGGTATAGGCCCTGGCCCCTTCTGATTAGGGTACAATATAAGTTATACAGTAAGGTAACATGATATAGTTCAAAAATGAGAAGCTGACGGATAAGCACGCTAACTATAGACAAGCAAAATGACCGTTGGGTTCAATTAGCTGACCATTGTTGCGCGTCTCTTAAAGGCCTTGTATAATATACACATTACGCCCTCCAGTACTTCATTATTGGTCATGAGCAAAGCAGCTCACAAGAAACAAGGGTTTTCAAAGAGTTTCCGGAGATTGCATTCATATCGAACATCGTTCAGCACAGTTGGAGATGCAATTCGTCTTCATTTGCGTTTTTGCATGAAGGATATAGTATACTAACGTTACTGGTATGCACATATCGATACTAATGCGTTTTGATGTCTGAAACTCCTAACCTAATCTAAATCTTGTCAAATAACTTTTAATGTGCCTGTCAATATCAATTGAGATATATTTTTGCACATCTAACGGACGTCTTAAAAGTTATATAGGATGAATATCTGATGGGGGTCTGGCGGGAGAATGTGTAGGAGTCTTTGGGGACCTGTAGGATGGTGTCTGGTGTGAAGATGGGGCAGATTTTGCAATTAGGTTCTGAGCAGGGGTGAGTATCTCGTGGTATAGGTGTGGAGATTCTGTTCAGTTGGACCGCACAAGAAGATCTCTTAGGTTTTTATCACGTTTGAACGTGATCATGGGTCTGGTATGGAAGGCAGTTTTGTAGTTTTGTACAATGTGCCAGTTGGATTTGAGAATCCTGCAGATGTGAAGGGTATGTTGGTGGAAGAGAAGGTAGGTGGTGGGTCTGTCTGTCTCCTTGAACGCTGGGTTTCCAGAGCAGATGTTCTGGATATTGGCTGTGGTGTGGCTGAGAGCTTTGTTGATGATAGAACTGGGGTATCCACCGTTTTTGAACTATTCTGACATTTTGGCTGATTGTATATTGAAGTCCTCTTCGATGGAGCAAAGTCTTCGAAGACAGAAAAACTGTGAGTATGGAATGCTGTCTTTAGTGTATGGGTGGTGTGAGGATGTGTAGTCTGGGTATACATGTGCATCAGTGGGTTGTAGAAAATGGAAGCTTTGAGTAGGCCGTATTCGAGGGAGATGGTGATGTTTAGGAAGCTCACTGACTGTGAAATGGTGTATCGAAAAATTTAAGAATGAATTCAATCACGATACTACCAGTATTCTTCAATAGCTCACGAATCAAACTGTCAGGACCCACAGATTTTCCAATCTTTAATTTTCTCATCGCAAATAGAATCTTCTCTTTTGAGACGGGACTATCCGAGTAGCTTGCTTCATTAAATACGTCTGTGTCTGCTTCATTGCAAACATCGCTTTCTAATAGATTTTTGAACCGCTGGTGCCATTCTTTGGTAGAAATGTTATTGTGTATATGAAATGTCTTTCCAGAAATATCATGACCATTTTTCCAAAATTCATTCTGGCCATGAACTTAGTTGATTAAATCATCGAGTAACGCTTTCTTTTTGTGCTCTGTTTCCTTTCTCTGCAACAGTTTTGTATTCACGTCTAGGCTTACAATATTTTACAATCTTTACTATCAAGGGTTCTGCGAAACACTCTTAAAAGTTTTCTCATGTTTGTTTTGATAATTTCACATTCACGATCAAACTGTGAGTCATTCCTTCCACGTGAGTTTATTCTTATGTTCTTGAAATTAGAAACGTCATCGTACCATTACATTCCTTATCTATTTCTTGTATACATTTCAATAGTTCATTTTCTATTAGACAAATTATCCCCCCTCCCACCCCCCTGATCTCCCTTGCGCTGTAAACTGGATCGCTGGTTTACAGAAGATTTTGTAATTTTCAAATGCAGAAGAGTAAAGATTTTCAACAAATTTTCAACGAGACAAATGGAATCAAATGACAAAATATAATCAATAAAACTGTGGTCCTTTAACTTCGAGAATAAGCCATTTACATGCCAATGTAAAAACGACAATGACAAAATATAATCAGTAAAACTGTGGTCCTCTAACTTCGACAATAAGCCATTACATTCCAATGTGAAAACGACAATGACAAAATGTAATCAAATAAAACTGTGGTCCTTTAACTTCGACAATGAGCCATTTACATTCCAATGTAAAAACGACAATGACAAAACCATAATCAATGAAACTGTGGTCCTTTAACTTCGGCAATAAGCCATTTGCATTCCAATGTAAAAACGACCATGACAGAATATAATCAAGACAAACTGTGGTCCTTTAACTTCGACAATAAGCCATTTACATTCCAATGTAAAAACGACACGCATACTTTGGGATCAAATGCACCATTCGCTCCACAGTCACTCTCACGCACACATCGTATGTTTTCCTGCTTCTCATTGATTCATTATTTTCATTTTCAAAAACAACATCATCATCCTGAGAAATTTTAATTTATATGGGAATGAACTGGCATACAAAAACCATCACTTTCATCTTTCTCACTACGCTTAGATAAATCCATAGTAGGGTTGGCTTCGATTTTTTTTTTTCAGACAGGGCACCTGGTGGTGTAGTCGACCCAGTTTGTGATTTACAAGAGATCCCAGGCGAGTTAACACGGCCACCTTGAGCACCGCCTTTAAACGGCAGTGACAACACGGCAGCAGTGTCACTCAATGTGTCACAGCTCACTGGTTGACCTGCTTTAGCATGTGAAAAACACGGCAGCAGTGTCACTCAATGTGTCACAGCTCACTGGTTGACCTGCTTTAGCATGTGAAAACATGGCAGCAGAATTTAGGTGAGACAGTGACTTAAATTTATTTGTCCCCGATGAAACGTCTGAAAAATCAGGCAAAAAAGTATACACGGAGGAGAGAGATAGTAAGTACACTGCTTTTGAAATCAGGCTGGCCGGACCATTAAGCCGTAGGTTTTAACTTGTTCTTGCTGTCCAGACAGAACCTCACTCCGTCTATGATCAAATGATCAAACACCATGCTAGCTCATTTATTTTCTTTCCTGCCATTATTTAGATGCGGAACCAGGTTCCTTTTTATATCCCTTACTCTTGGAGAAATATCTTCACCAGTGAAAATGTTACTTTCCCCATAATTTGTGTCTAGCATTCAAAACTCGTTCCTTATCTTTTTAAAATGTGCACCTTCCAATGATAGAGTAATCATGTTTTCTATTCAAACGATGAACTCCTTCAAATTCTGTCCTTGGATAAGTCTAATTTGTCTGTCAGCAAGTCTTTTGCAAACCCTTCACATTCATCTCTAGTTTCGTTATCACTTCTTTGTATTCTGTAAAAGATAATGTTATTCCTTTTCGATCGTCCCTCTCAGTCATCATATTATTTCCCCAAAGGTTTCAATTCGTTCACACAAAGTTTGCTTCTGTTCTTTTAATGTTGATTTTCATGTTTTAAGGCAATCACTACCTCTCTCAAAAGAATCCACATCCTCATGCAGACCCACACACACGTCCTTCACTTCTTTCACACCTTTCTCCACTTTATCAAACTTTGAGCTTAAACCGGTAAGAGAGGCCATAATGTTTTCCAACACTGGGTCACCAGATGTCTTAGATGGGGTGGATGGGGACCTGGAAGAACCACCAGCTGGGTCTGTCTCAGCTCTCCGTCTTCCCAGCAGATCCAGGTCCCGGGTTCAGTTCCACATCACCACAGCGATGCAGAAATACGCAGAGGTACAAAAGAATAGGCTCGGAGATAACCTACGATGACACCGTCTCGTAGTCTTGCGATTTTCAATGTCCGAACGAACATAGATTTCCTCTGCAATGCTCACGTTCCAGGGAAAGGCTCACGTTCCAGAAATTCGACTTTTAAGACTGAGCTCCTGTCAGCAGGTGTTTACATTGGACAATCGGAAGTAACACCACCCGAGAGAGAGAGAGAGAGAGAGAGAGAGAGAGAGAGAGAGAGAGAGAGAGAGAGAGAGAGAGAGAGAGAGAGAGAGAGAGAGAGAATTATGTAAATACAATGTTCGTACTGTCCGTGTTTAACACTTTGAGGGGGTTATTGCTGTTGTCGTTATTGTTGTTGTCGTTGTTGTTTTGTTGTTGTTGTTGTGTTGTGTCACGTCTGTCGATCGAGTTGGCTGAAACAGACTTTTTGTGACTCATTAATCTAGAAAGTTTAGAACGTAAAAAGCGTAAAGAAAGGAAACTAACATATTCGGATCGTGGATCCTTCAGAATGTAGGGGCAATGTGCTTCATCTTCATAATCGACACAGTCAGCCCTGAAGTCACATGGGAAATGTCTGTAGAGTTCAGGCCACACAGACGCTGAACAGTTCCACCGTTGATGTGTCACCTGCTGTGGTTTCAAAGAGTTTAGATGAAAAGAAAATACTACCTTAAGCATATCAGTGCAGCCACCTCGCAGGCAATCGTGTGCTATTGATATAGGGAAGCTGTTAGTTGCCTTATTATCATGCATTTCATTGTGATTGATTCCAGTGGGTATTTTGTCTTCTGGAAAGATAAAGGAGAAATTTTTGTTGTTTGGCGACTTCAGCATGATCATTTTTTGTCCACATTCACAAGCAAACACACCAATCCAAGAGTCATAGGCAACGATTCCTGACCAGATGAAACTCAAAAATGTCACATGTCTATTGGGTGGATTAATTGTTCTGCATATATAGAAAGCAAAATCCAACTTGTGAGGCATCTGTATGTATCCTGTAAAAAAGTGGTCAACACAGTCAATATGTGGTGCATTTGTTTAATGGGACACAAATCCATCCATTACATCAGTGTTTATCTGCTAATGAATATTGAAAATTACTATTTGTTGTCTTCACAATTTGTAGCGTCACGGATAGTCTGTTCTACTGCGTACGTACATGTGTTTATTAGGCAAACTCGCAGAAAACTCTGTCGAAAAGGAAGAACAAATAAGCAATGCCTCAAGCACCAGCAACACCTCGCCAGATTTGGCAGCATAATAACTAACCATATCTTTTGACAAACACTTTTGATAAATAACTAAATAAGTGAATGTAACGCACTGCCAAGTCCCAAAATATACACACACACTTTAGGTATAAATATACAACTATTCTGAGAACTGATCATCCAGTGCCCGAGAGGTAGCCAAAAAAATCTTTTCAGACATCCCCCGCCTCTCTCTCTCTCTCTCTCTCTCTCTCATATATATATATATATATATATATATATATATATATATATATATATATATATATATATATATATATGTTAAAAATACTGTTTAAAAATGAAGCATAAAACCTTTTATGCTTCATTTTTAAACAGTGTTAGTATTTTTAACAGATGTTGCTCCCTAGTGGTCGAGCGCTTTTAGAGATTTTTAAGGACATCCTTATATTGTTCATGATATATATATATATATATATATATATATATATATATATATATATATATATATATGTGTGTGTGTGTGTGTGTGTGTGTGTGTGTGTGTGTGTGTGTGTGTGTGTGTGTGTGTTATGCTGAAAAATTAAGTAGTGGGGGAAAACAAGTGCAGGTTAACAATTCTTCCATCATTATAGTAATGACTTGGCAAAGATTTGAAACTGAGAAAAAAAAGAAAAAAATTAAGATGAAGAAGTAAATGGGAAAAAATATACCATACATATGAAAACTCTTCACTAGCTGCATGAGGAAACCATCGCAAACCCTCTCGAAGGCAGATCTATATGTATCGCCTGCTCCGAGGCCTTTCGTCCGCTGGATCGGACTCATTAGAGAGACACGGCTGATTGTGTCTGTGCTCTTGGTGTCAAATAGAGACACACCACGGTCCATAATTCTGTGGTGTTCTGACCGCCAAGGGTTCGAAAAAGAATCCAACAGCACCCCAAAGCAGCCAGCGAAAGGTAGTAGAATAAAACAAAACAAAAGTGTGGAGAGGAAAAAATGTTGCTGAAAAACTAAAAACATTATGCAAACAGTATAAAATGTAGGGGACAAGGGGACAATCTTTGAGCTATATATATATATATATATATATATATATATATATATATATATTACACACAAACACACACACACACACATACACACACACACACACACACACACACACACACACGCGCGCGCGCGCGCGCGCGCGCTTTCAAATGACAAGTCCAAAGAAGCAAGTTGTCATCTCACAACATTTCGGTACATGGCATTTGGCATATGTATATATGCATATGTGTGTTGAATGGAAAAAAAAACAGTTTTCATTGTTGTTGTTTTTTCATTCAGTGCCTCCCTTGCGCTGAAGACATCAAGCTGAGTGACAAACTTGTTCATTTTCATTGTCCTTTTTGTTTGTCTTGCCTGAAGAAGACCTAACAGGTCGAAACGCGTCGTGTTTTGTCTTGTGAGTCGATTGCCACGTTTCTCTTGGCGGTTTGCTAAAATTTATCTAAGATTTATGTATGTACAAAGACTGGCTTATTCATTTTGGCAAAGTATTTTGTGGTAATTAAGTTCTTTTCAGAGTATTTTTCCTTATTGAAGTATTTATCCATATGCACAGATCGTCGGCATACTGCACAGCTGTGATATCTTTGCTTAAAGGTTTTGGAAGATTACGGAATAAAATGTTAAATAACATTGGAGCTATCACAGAGCCTTGTGGGGATTTCCATTTGTAGTGATTTAAACTCACAGTACGTATTTTCTATTTTATCTTGTAGCTTTCTGTCTTAAACAAATTCTCTGATATAATAATAAAGATTTCCACATACACCTATGTTTCTTAATTTATATATCAATACGCCATACCAAATGCTATCAAAAGCTCCTTTAACATACAAAAAGAAGCCAAAACGCTTTTTTTTTTTTTTTTTTTTTTTTTTTTCTTTCTTTTCTTTTTGGTATTGGTTGTTAATCTGTGTGGTTATTTCAACTATATGATCGATGACTGATCTTTCTTTTCGAAAACCGGCTTGATTGTGTGGTATTACGTCATAGTTATCTCAACAATTTATCAATCTATCCAGAACTATTTTGTTACGCAATTTCAAATTATATGTTGAAACACTTACCAACCAATTTCTTTTTTTTTTTTTTTTTTTTTTGCAAACAACATTTCAACAGATTTGGTCAGAGGGTATTATGCCAGGAATACAGAAGCAGTTAGCAATAATTCCCATGTTAAAACATGGTAAATCTGCAGAAATGTAAATAATTATCGGTCAGTATCTTTAACCTTTCATGTCTCTCTAAATTAATGAACAAAATAGTTCTGGATAGATTGATAAATGTTGAGATAACTATGACGTAATACCACACAATCAAGCCGGTTTTCGAAAAGAAAGATCAGTCATCGATCATATAGTTGAAATAACCACACAGATTAACAACCAATACCAAAAGAAAAAGAAAAAAAAAAAGAAAAAAAAAAGCGTTTTGGCTTCTTTTTGTATGTTAAAGGAGCTTTTGATAGCATTTGGTATGGCGTATTGATATATATAATTAAGAAACATAGGTGTATGTGGAAATCTTTATTATTATATCAGAGAATTTGTTTAAGACAGAAAGCTACAAGATAAAATAGAAAATACGTACTGTGAGTTTTAAATCACTACAAATGGAAATCCCACAAGGCTCTGTGATAGCTCCAATGTTATTTAACATTTTATTCCGTAATCTTCCAAAACCTTTAAGCAAAGATATCACAGCTGTGCAGTATGCCGACGATCTGTGCATATGGATAAATACTTCAATAAGGAAAAATACTCTGAAAAGAACTTAATTACCACAAAATACTTTGCCAAAATGAATAAGCCAGTCTTTGTACATACATAAATCTTAGATAAATTTTAGCAAACCGCCAAGAGAAACGTGGCAATCGACTCACAAGACAAAACACGACGCGTTTCGACCTGTTAGGTCTTCTTCAGGCAAGACAAACAAAAAGGACAATGAAAATGAACAAGTTTGTCACTCAGCTTGATGTCTTCAGCGCAAGGGAGGCACTGAATGAAAAAACAACAACAATGAAAACTGTTTTTTCCATTCAACACACATATGCATATATACATATGCCAAATGCCATGTACCGAAATGTTGTGAGATGACAACTTGCTTCTTTGGACTTGTCATTTGAAAAGCGCGCGCGCGCGCGCGCGCGTGTGTGTGTGTGTGTGTGTGTGTGTGTGTGTATGTGTGTGTGTGTGTGTGTGTAATATATATATATATATATATATATATATATATATATATATATAGGCTCAAAGATTGTCCCCTTGTCCCCTACATTTTATACTGTTTGCATAATGTTTTTTAGTTTTCAGCAACTTTTTTCCTCTCCACACTTTTGTTTTGTTTTATTCTACTACCTTTCGCTGGCTGCTTTGGGGTGCTGTTGGATTCTTTTTCGAACCCTTGGCGGTCAGAACACCACAGAATTATGGACCGTGGTGTGTCTCTATTTGACACCAAGAGCACAGACACAATCAGCCGTGTCTCTCTAATGAGTCCGATCCAGCGGACGAAAGGCCTCGGAGCAGGCGATACATATAGATCTGCCTTCGAGAGGGTTTGCGATGGTTTCCTCATGCAGCTAGTGAAGAGTTTTCATATGTATGGTATATTTTCCCATTTACTTCATCTTAATTTTTTTCTTTTTTTCTCAGTTTCAAATCTTTGCCAAGTCATTACTATAATGATGGAAGAATTGTTAACCTGCACTTGTTTTCCCCCCCACTACTTAATTTTTCAGCATACACACACACACACACACACACACACACACACACACACACACACACACACACACATATATATATATATATATATATATATATATATATATATATACATATATATATATATATCATGAACAATATAAGGATGTCCTAAAAAATCTAAAAGCGCTCGACCAACTAGGGAGCAACATCTGTTAAAAATACTAACACTGTTTAAAAATGAAGCATATAAAGGTTTATGCTTCATTTTTAAACAGTATTTTTAACATATATATATATATATATATATATATATATATATATATATATATATATATATATATATATATAGAGAGAGAGAGAGAGAGAGAGAGAGAGAGGGGGGGATGTCTGAAAAGATTTTTTGGCTACCTCTCGGGCACTGGATGATCAGTTCTCAGAATAGTTGTTATATTTATACCTAAAGTGTGTGTATATTTTGGGACTTGGCAGTGCGTTACATTCACTTATTTAGTTATTTATCAAAAGTGTTTGTCAAAAGATATGGTTAGTTATTATGCTGCCAAATCTGGCGAGGTGTTGCTGGTGCTTGAGGCATTGCTTATTTGTTCTTCCTTTTCGACAGAGTTTTCTGCGAGTTTGCCTAATAAACACATGTACGTACGCAGTAGAACAGACTATCCGTGACGCTACAAATTGTGAAGACAACAAATAGTAATTTTCAATATTCATTAGCAGATAAACACTGATGTAATGGATGATTTGTGTCCCATTAAACAAATGCACCACATATTGACTGTGTTGACCACTTTTTTACAGGATACATACAGATGCCTCACAAGTTGGATTTTGCTTTCTATATATGCAGAACAATTAATCCACCCAATAGACATGTGACATTTTTGAGTTTCATCTGGTCAGGAATCGTTGCCTATGACTCTTGGATTGGTGTGTTTGCTTGTGAATGTGGACAAAAAATGATCATGCTGAAGTCGCCAAACACACAAAATTTTCTCCTTTATCTTTCCAGAAGACAAAATACCCACTGGAATCAATCACAATGAAATGCATGATAATAAGGCAACTAACAGCTTCCCTATATCAATAGCACACGATTGCCTGCGAGGTGGCTGCACTGATATGCTTAAGGTAGTATTTTCTTTTCATCTAAACTCTTTGAAACCACAGCAGGTGACACATCAACGGTGGAACTGTTCAGCGTCTGTGTGGCCTGAACTCTACAGACATTTCCCATGTGACTTCAGGGCTGACTGTGTCGATTATGAAGATGAAGCACATTGCCCCTACATTCTGAAGGATCCACGATCCGAATATGTTAGTTTCCTTTCTTTACGCTTTTTACGTTCTAAACTTTCTAGATTAATGAGTCACAAAAAGTCTGTTTCAGCCAACTCGATCGACAGACGTGACACAACACAACAACAAACAACAAAACAACAACGACAACAATAACGACAACAGCAATAACCCCTCAAAGTGTTAAACACGGACAGTACGAACATTGTATTTACATAATTTCTCTCTCTTTCTCTCTCTCTCTCTCTCTCTCTCTCTCTCTCTCTCTCTCTCTCTCTCTCTCTCTCTCTCTCTCTCTCTCTCTCTCTCTCTCTCTCTCTCGGGTGGTGTTGTTACTTCCGATTGTCCAATGTAAACACCTGCTGACAGGAGCTCAGTCTTAAAAGTCGAATTTCTGGAACGTGAGCCTTTCCCTGGAACGTGAGCATTGCAGAGGAAATCTATGTTCGTTCGGACATTGAAAATCGCAAGACTACGAGACGGTGTCATCGTAGGTTATCTCCGAGCCTATTCTTTTGTACCTCTGCGTATTTCTGCATCGCTGTGGTGATGTGGAACTGAACCCGGGACCTGGGATCTGCTGGGAAGACGGAGAGCTGAGACAGACCCAGCTGGTGGTTCTTCCAGGTCCCCATCCACCCCATCTAAGACATCTGGTGACCCAGTGTTGGAAAACATTATGGCCTCTCTTACCGGTTTAAGCTCAAAGTTTGATAAAGTGGAGAAAGGTGTGAAAGAAGTGAAGGACGTGTGTGTGGGTCTGCATGAGGATGTGGATTCTTTTGAGAGAGGTAGTGATTGCCTTAAAACATGAAAATCAACATTTAAAAGAACAGAAGCAAACTTTGTGTGAACGAATTGAAACCCTTTGGGGAAATAATATGATGACTGAGAGGGACGATCGAAAAGGAATAACATTATCTTTTACAGAATACAAAGAAGTGATAACGAAACTAGAGATGAATGTGAAGGGTTTGCAAAAGGACTTGCTGACAGACAAATTAGACTTATCCAAGGACAGAATTTGAAGGAGTTCATCGTTTGAATAGAAAAACATGATTACTCTATCATTGGAAGGTGCACATTTTAAAAGATAAGGAACGAGTTTTGAATGCTAGACACAAATTATGGGGATAACATTTTCACTGGTGAAGATATTTCTCCAAGAGTAAGGGATATAAAAAGGAACCTGGTTCCGCATCTAAATAATGGCAGGAAAGAAAATAAATGAGCTAGCATGGTGTTTGATCATTTGATCATAGACGGAGTGAGGTTCTGTCTGGACAGCAAGAACAAGTTAAAACCTACGGCTTAATGGTCCGGCCAGCCTGATTTCAAAAGCAGTGTACTTACTATCTCTCCTCCGTGTATACTTTTTTGCCTGATTTTTCAGACGTTTCATCGGGGACAAATAAATTTAAGTCACTGTCTCACCTAAATTCTGCTGCCATGTTTTCACATGCTAAAGCAGGTCAACCAGTGAGCTGTGACACATTGAGTGACACTGCTGCCGTGTTTTCACATGCTAAAGCAGGTCAACCAGTGAGCTGTGACACATTGAGTGACACTGCTGCCGTGTTGTCACTGCCGTTTAAAGGCGGTGCTCAAGGTGGGCCGTGTTAACTCGCCTGGGATCTCTTGTAAATCACAAACTGGGTCGACTACACCACCAGGTGCCCTGTCTGAAAAAAAAAATCGAAGCCAACCCTACTATGGATTTATCTAAGCGTAGTGAGAAAGATGAAAGTGATGGTTTTGTATGCCAGTTCATTCCCATATAAATTAAAATTTCTCAGGATGATGATTGTTGTTTTGAAAATGAAAATAATGAATCAATGAGAAGCAGGAAAACATACGATGTGTGCGTGAGAGTGACTGTGGAGCGAATGGTGCATTTGATCCAAAGTATGCGTGTCGTTTTTACATTGGAATGTAAATGGCTTATTGTCGAAGTTAAAGGACCACAGTTGTCTTGATTATATTCTGTCATGGTCGTTTTTACATTGGAATGCAAATGGCTTATTGCCGAAGTTAAAGGACCACAGTTTCATTGATTATGGTTTGTCATTGTCGTTTTTTTACATTGGAATGTAAATGGCTCATTGTCGAAGTTAAAGGACCACAGTTTTATTGATTACATTTTGTCATTGTCGTTTTCACATGGAATGTAAATGGCTTATTGTCGAAGTTAGAGGACCACAGTTTTACTGATTATATTTTGTCATTGTCGTTTTTACATTGGCATGTAAATGGCTTATTCTCGAAGTTAAAGGACCACAGTTTTATTGATTATATTTTGTCATTTGATTCCATTTGTCTCGTTGAAAATTTGTTGAAAATCTTTACTCTTCTGCATTTGAAAATTACAAAATCTTCTGTAAACCAGCGATCCAGTTTACAGCGCAAGGGAGATCAGGGGGGGTGGGAGGGGGGATAATTTGTCTAATAGAAAATGAACTATTGAAATGTATACAAGAAATAGATAAGGGATGTAATGGTACGATGACGTTTCTAATTTCAAGAACATAAGAATAAACTCACGTGGAAGGAATGACTCACAGTTTGATCGTGAATGTGAAATTATCAAAACAAACATGAGAAAACTTTTAAGAGTGTTTCGCAGAACCCTTGATAGTAAAGATTGTAAAATATTGTAAGCCTAGACGTGAATACAAAACTGTGTTGCAGAGAAAGGAAACAGAGCACAAAAAAGAAAGCGTTACTCGATGATTTAATCAACTAAGTTCATGGCCAGAATGAATTTTGGAAAAATGGTCATGATATTTCTGGAAAGACATTTCATATACACATAACATTTCTACCAAAGAATGGCACCAGCGGTTCAAAAATCTATTAGAAAGCGATGTTTGCAATGAAGCAGACACAGACGTATTTAATGAAGCAAGCTACTCGGATAGTCCCGTCTCAAAAGAGAAGATTCTATTTGCGATGAGAAAATTAAAGATTGGAAAATCTGTGGGTCCTGACAGTTTGATTCGTGAGCTATTGAAGAATACTGGTAGTATCGTGATTGAATTCATTCTTAAATTTTTCGATACACCATTTCACAGTCAGTGAGCTTCCTAAACATCACCATCTCCCTCGAATACGGCCTACTCAAAGCTTCCATTTTCTACAACCCACTGATGCACATGTATCCCAGACTACACATCCTCACACCACCCATACACTAAAGACAGCATTCCATACTCACAGTTTTTTTCTGTCTTCGAAGACTTTGCTCCATCGAAGAGGACTTCAATATACAATCAGCCAAAATGTCAGAATAGTTCAAAAACGGTGGATACCCCAGTTCTATCATCAACAAAGCTCTCAGCCACACCACAGCCAATATCCAGAACATCTGCTCTGGAAACCCAGCGTTTCAGGAGACAGACAGACCCACCACCTACCTTCTCTTCCACCAACATACCCTTCACATCTGCAGGATTCTCAAATCCAACTGGCACATTGTACAAAACTACAAAACTGCCTTCCATACCAGACCCATGATCACGTTCAAACGTGATAAAAACCTAAGAGATCTTCTTGTGCGGTCCAACTGAACAGAATCTCCACACCTATACCACGAGATACTCACCCCTGCTCAGAACCTAATTGCAAAATCTGCCCCATCTTCACACCAGACACCATCCTACAGGTCCCCAAAGACTCCTACACATTCTCCCGCCAGACCCATCAGATATTCATCCTATATAACTTTTAAGACGTCCGTTAGATGTGCAAAAATATATCTCAATTGATATTGACAGGCACATTAAAAGTTATTTGACAAGATTTAGATTAGTTAGGAGTTTCAGACATCAAAACGCATTAGTATCGATATGTGCATACCAGTAACGTTAGTATACTATATCCTTCATGCAAAAACGCAAATGAAGACGAATTGCATCTCCAACTGTGCTGAACGATGTTCGATATGAATGCAATCTCCGGAAACTCTTTGAAAACCCTTGTTTCTTGTGAGCTGCTTTGCTCATGACCAATAAATGAAGTACTGGAGGGCGTAATGTGTATATATTTATACAAGGCCTTTAAGAGACGCGCAACAATGGTCAGCTAATTGAACCCAACGGTCATTTTGCTTGTCTATAGTTAGCGTGCTTATCCGTCAGCTTCTCATTTTTGAACTATATCATGTTACCTTACTGTATAACTTATATTGTACCCTAATCAGAAGGGGCCAGGGCCTATACCTATTAAAATCTTTCTGTCGTTCGTCGTTCGTTCTTCGTTCCTCTCTCTCTCTCTCTCTCTCTCTCTCTCTCTCTCTCTCTCTCTCTCTCTCTCTCTTTGACACCTGTGTCAAAAACGTATGTGGAACGATCTTGGCGGTCACCATTACATTACCTGTATAAAATCCTAACTCTAGAGCTGTGCACAGCTTAAAAAACACTTACCATACATATTCAATACCTTGCCTTCAGAGTCCCGTTTACACAAAAAAATACAATTTGAAAGAAGTAATATAAACAATGTTATTGGCAGCTATATCCTGACCAGTATGGGATGTTCCACTGTCCAGGTCTCTGGTTAAGTATATATATATATATATATATATATATATATATATATATATATATATATATATATATATATATATTTGTTAAAACTTTGATTAAAATGTAAAAGCTTTGATTAAAATGTAAAAGCTAAAGAGAGAGAGAGAGAGAGAGAGAGAGAGAGAGAGAGAGAGAGAGAGAGAGAGAGAGAGAGAGAGAGAGAGAGAGTCACTGATTGGCGGTACTAAACCAGCACGTCCATGTGGTGGATCAAGATAGAGAGCGTGTGCGCGTGTGCGCGTGTGCATGCGAGCGCCCGTGTGTTTGTGTGTGTGTTTGTGTGTGCGTGTGTGTGTGAAGTATTGGGGTTTTAGTTAGGTGGGAGTTAGGCTAAGTTCCTCAGGGCTAGGTAGGAAGGTTAGGCTAGGTAGGGGGTGGGGGAAATAGGACATACACTAGTCTTGCCTTCCAGTCTTCATTTATCGACGGAGTGGAAGGGGGAAGCTGGTTTCGTTTCCGACTGTTACCCTTTGTTGCTTTGGTTCCATATGAGAGAGGCTGGGGCATGATATTGGCTCTTGTTGTATTGTCAAGTCAATGAGTTGTTGTTGTAAAATTGTCGTGTTGTTGCACGAGCAACAACTAGTCTGTTGGTCGGGTGTGTGAGCTCTGTGGAGGGATACACTGTTCTGACCAATAGTTACTTTGTGTTGTGAGTGAAGCTCACTTGATTCCGACCAGGGCGGAATGCGTTGGGGTAGCTTTACTTCGGTCCCTGGAGTTCGTCTGAGTAGACGTGCTTCTTGTAAATGCGGCGGGAGCGCCGTTAGTTTGTGCTGAGTGACTTCGAGTCAGAGTTAGGGCCAGGTCCTCATCGGGTTTGGTGTGCCCTTGGCTTGTGCCGAGTCCTGTGTCATCCTTGTTGGCAGCCACTTTCAGCCAGTTGCAGAACTGGTGTGGTTGATCGTCTGTCTTCTTCCTCCTCTTCTTCTTCTTCTTCCAAAATGTCTACCTGCCGAGTATTCAGCAATTATTGACATGCTGGAGGGTCACTGAGCAGCTTGAGGGGGAAAAAAGAGATTTACAAGGAGGACCTGGTCACTTTGAAAATGGAGGAGGCCAGGGTAGAAGATTTGACAACTTCTGCAGAGAGGTTGTTCCAATCGCGGATGGTACAGGGGAAGAAGGCATGCATGCAGAGTCTGTGCGAGTAGTAATGCGCTGGATTGTAAGTTATGGCTGCTTCTGCTTGAGGGTGGCAGGGGCTTCAAGTCTTTGCATTTCACACATGCTGACCGTTTTGGATTTTGTTGTATAGCATGAAGAGTCTGCACGTGCGATGGCGTTCTTGGAGCGTGGTCCATAGTAACTCTTCAAGCATTTTGTTAACGCTGGATGTGTTTCTATGCCGGCTCAGGACAAAACGCGCCACCATTCGCTGTATCTTCTCGATGTTGAGGATAGGCTTGCTTGGTGGTGTAGGGATCCCAAACACAGCAGGTGTACTCGACAATGTGTCTGACCAGCACCTTGTATGCCAGCCCCTTAGTCTTGCTGGAGCACACCTTTAGGTTACTCCTCAGGAATCCTAGTGTTTTGTTTGCCTTAGCACAAATGTTGTCAACGTGGGCGTTCCAGGAGAGGTCGGTCTGCAGCATGACCCCAAGATGCTTTATAGAGGATAGTCTCTCTATGGTATGACTGTGGAGGGATGTATTTGGTGTTGGCATCCAGTGGCTTCCTACTGAGGGTCAAAAGCAGCTGGCTGCATTTGTCCAAGTGGAATGCCATGTCCCACTCGCTCTCTGAGTCTTCCAACTTGCTGAGATCCTCTTGGAGTTTACTGGGGTCTTCAGGGCAGACAATCAGTTGGTACACTATGGTGTCATCAGCGAATAGCAGGGAGGTGGTGGAGGGAATTCTTGTTGGAAGGTCGTTTATGTAAGTAAGAAAGAGACAAGGTCCAAGCACTGTTCCCTGGGGTACCCCGGATTTCACGCAGATATAGCCAGACTGTGCACCATTGACCACCACGGCTCACTGAGGAAGCTTGCTATCCAACTGTTGCTGCTTCCACAGATCCCGTAGTGGTCTAACTTGTGGACAAGTAGGCTGTGATTCACACAGTCGAAGGCTTTAGCAAAGTCCAAATAATGACGTCGGATGCAATGTCGCTCTCCATCGCTGATGAGACTTCTTCTATGAACTCCAAGAGCTACATCTCACAGGAGTGGTGCTTGTGGAAGCCATGTTTTTGGTTGGACAGTATGTCATTCGACTCCAGGTGGCGCGTGGTAGCACTTACTAGGACATGATCCAGGACTTTAGTAGGACACTGGTTAGGGAGATTGGGTGGTAGTTAGATGCCTTATAATGCTCTCCCGTTTTGAACACCAGGGTAACCAGTGCCTCTCTCCAGTCCTGTAGTAGTACCCCACCAGTTTGCAGTGATGACCTGCAGATGGTAGCCAGGATAGGCGCAACTTCTTTAGCCAGTTCTTTCAGCACTCGAGGTGTAATACCATCTGGGCCTGCTGCTTTTGAGGGGGTTGAGGTTCCTCAACAGCTTTTCAATGCCATGGGTGCTGATGGTGATGTTTTCCATGGTAGGGAAGTCGCCATGGGATTCGTGAAGTGAGTTTCTGAATTCAGTTTTCCGTGCAGTACCTTCGCTGAATGCAGTGGTGAATTGCTGGTTCAGCAGCTCAGCTTTCTGTTTGGGGTCGGTGACGAGCTTTCCATTGGACTTCAGAGCAGGGACACCAGTGGTGGTAGAGCGCTGGTGTTTAATGTAGGCCTAAAATCTCTTCTGACTTGGTCTGGGGTCCTCTTCAGAGCTATATGGGGAAAATAGGCTTTAAGTGTATCGCCAGTACGAGCAGCGTAGGTGTTTCCTGATCTTGTCAAGCTTCTTGATCTTCATTTGCATGCCCTTATCGCCATCCTCCTTTCTCTTCCTGTTGGTTCTGTCTCTCTTCCTGATGAGTTTGAGTATGTCAGAGGTCATCCAGGGAGGGACTCCTTCCGCCTAGGTTTCTTGGTTGGAATATGTTGGTCCATGCTGTCTTTCAGTGTGGTCTTGAACTTCTCTGCCACAAGTCTTCTGTTGTTACGTCGTTTGTGTCTTCGTAGTTGTCCTGCAGTGCTTCCATGTCTTGTTTGATGGCCTCCCAGTCTGCTCGCCCATAGAGGGGGATGGGACGTTGACATTTTGAAGGAGAGCAGGTTCATCTTAAATTCAAAATACGATGTGATGGTCTGAGATACCAGGGATAACTTCGACTCGGGAATTAGGGAAGGGGAGTTTGTGAGGACTAGGTCTAACATACTCTCTCCTTACCAGTCCTCACATCAGTGCATGTTGTGTCCTGGAATATTTGGTCAAGGCCGGTATTGTACAGGAGGTCGACGAACTTCTGGTGGAGATCTGGCTGGACTGGTTTTGGCTTCAAACGTCATGGTCTTCCAGTCCCAAGACGGAAAGTTAAGGTCACCGGCAATGATGAGCTGGGCGCCCTTCATTGCAACAGCCCTCCGCAGGGATGTATCGAGCTGTTCGAGTGCCACTGCATCAGAAGCGTCGGGGCGGTAGAAGGTGCAGAGGTATAGTAGGCGCTGGTTTCGCGTCAACAGCTTGAGCCATATCATGTCGCCGCCTGTATCAAGCTCCGGGACTTCAGTGCAATGCAAATTGTCTTTGACAGCAATGAGAACACCGCCCCCCTTTCTGCCGATGCGGTCTTTCCTAAAGATAGTGAAGCCGTATGGGAAGAACTCTGAGTTATGAACGTTGGGCTTCAGCCAGGTCTCTAATACGAAGACTACATCAGGTTTAGTGCTGTGGATCAAAATTGCAATTACTGCTACTTTT
>JADBJO010023129.1:0-26962 GCA_016801955.1 Conus betulinus
GCCCTGGCATGATAGATCTCATCTGGTGGTGGCGAGGAGATGGGAAGAGGTTGCTTGGTGAGGTGAAGTGTCATGGAGAACCGTCACTGGTGGGGTACTTTATTTCAGGGAAAGCACAACAGGACTGGGACCGTCTTATGATTTGGACTTGCTCAAACCTCTTACATGCAATGGCTGGAAAAAAAAAAAATGAACAAATTTCTTAAGGTGGGAGACAAACGGGCAGAGTGTCTTTCGGCTGATTCTCAAGTGGCAAGGCCAGGCCAGAGATGGGCAGGACATCAGTGGTCCGACTCAAGAGGCCTTTACCCTGTTACTTCTGCCGGAAGGAACTGAAAGAGGGCGGTCGCTCCCCTGACCAGATGAGACGGGGGAGGGAGCACAAGAGCCACCTTTGTGCTGAGGGGGGAGCCTACACACACACATGAGACGTGGGGCCCTCCCTCCCAAGTGTTCAGGGGCAGCTTTCCTGTATTGTCTGCCACCTCCATGAACACGACACTGAACACTCTTGAAGGCGGATGGGGGTCAAAGAAGGAGAGTTGGATCCGGACAAAGGAGGTTGAGAGAGGGTCCTGCTTTGGTTTATAATTTGTCAAGTTGTTCTGTGAAAGACTGACTCATCAGTGGTCAAGGGGCTTCTCTGGAGACTTCAGCATGCACCGATTTGGCGAGGTAGCCCTGTGTAATTCAACATCTTGGAAAGAAAGAGGGTGGGCTCAGGTAGGGTGGTTAGCTGCCTTGGGAGGCAGGAAAGAGTCGACAATATGGGCCAGTGGGACCCCTTTCCTTCGGGCGAGTGAAGGTGTCCTTGTTGGCAACGGACTGCAGGATCCAACCACACACACACACCCATCAATGACCTGCCTGCCCACCCCAGGAGGATTCTTCAGGAAGACATCTGTTTGGGGCATCTTCTAGGGCGGACAGAACACTCTTCCCACTGGCATGGATGCGTGGAGAGGGGTCATCCTGAACCAGGTGTGGATAGTAGCTTCAACAAATTAACACCAGTGTTGTGCACAATCATCTAGTGGGAAGGAGGGTGGGGGGGTGGGGATCCTGAGACACTATGGCCTGTGCAGCCTATCAGCGCGAGCCAAGACATATCCCCACAGAGCACAATTGTAATGCCACCACTTCTTCACACAACGTTCAGGTGGGGACACCCGTACTATTCAGAATACTACTTTGACAGTATCGTACACAACATTACTTAAAACAAAAAAAGATATGAGGGCACGAGGTTTCTGAGTGAGAAGGTATGACCAGACCATGAGTGCACCATACGTTTACCAATAACTGGATTATTCTAGAACATACGGAAGAATGTACTTGAAACTGATAGCACCAATTGTAGGAAAGCAGGTAGAAGCCAGACCCGAATTTATGAATGTACTAGACTGCTAGAAAGGCGCCAGATGTAGGAAGAACGCACTAGGACAAACTAGGACCAATCAGTTAGGAAAATAACTGACAAAAAAAAACAGTGAAGCACTAACCCAAGTAGGAATAATCCAGGAGAAACAAAGTCTAGGAACATAGTTCTCTTTTCACAGACTGACTGCTGCATGCAGTCAGAGTGTGACCACTAATCCTGAAGTGGCTGGCTGTTCGCCGGAAAATCACAGTCACCGTAGGTTGTTACAAACAAAATAATCTTTTTTTTAAGAGAGATTGCTGGACAACGGTGTGTCTGCCCTAGCAAAATGGTTAGCTTTCCCTCAACATATACAGTGAGATAGTCTAACACACCAGATGAACTGCGGGCGGCCGTCACGCCGACACAACTCGAACACCCAACAAACTGGCCTGTACACAAACACTTCCTCTGATTGTTTGGACTAATGGCGCTGCACAAAAGCCGGCAGGAGGCATAGCACACCACCACACACACACCCCACACACACACACCACACACTTGGAAACGCTGAAATTTCTATACCCAACATGATTTAGTGGTACAAAATTCACCTACAGAGGCGTAATGAACCCGAGTGGTACCAGTCTTCAGAGGGGCTTTTGTGTGGAGGTCCGCACAGTCAGCCTGAACGACACAAGTGCTAAAGTATCAAATACAAAAAAAAAAAAACAAAAAAAAAAAAAAAAAAAGCAAGGAGTAAGGAGAAAGAGAGAGGAAGAGGGACAATCTGCTTCTGGCACGCAGAGCGTTGTTCACCGAATCAGGGTCTACTATTTGACAATCTCCACTGAAAGCTTGTACGCAAAGAAAAGACCTTTTGGTTCGTAGTGAAAAGGCGGCAGCCGCTGCAGTTGGGCTGCAGGGTTGGACAAAAGAACCAACACCTTTCCTCAAAGAAAACCCCGGGGTGTGCTGTAGTAACCGATTATAGTGCCATCCGTGCAGTTCCGTCCGTAATTCCAGACCTCTTGGGCTCAAGCAATAACTATTGCGGGAAAGCAGATTAGGTCCACCAAGTAAAACTCCAACAAACATAGAAGAGCAGAGTGATGGAAACCAGCCAAGACACACAAAGAAGACACGACAGAAAGGTAGGGGCGGAAACCAATGGTCCGCTTCAACCAAAGGAGACGTCCACCAAGTTCGCTGGTTTCGCATCACCACATGTCAGTGAATCAAGGGAACAGACCCGGTCAGTAGACAGTGCCGGGGGACCTCCTGCTGACAATGACAACTGTAGGCAACCCCCCCCCCCCCCCAGCGTTAATCCGTATCTCCCCCTAATTCAGCCGCTGCCAACCCCATTCTCCACTTACCATGATTATAATATAGCGTCGTCTGCGAATGATCGAAGTTTCTCTGATTTACTCAAAACATACACTCTTGTCCACAGCACCCTTTGAGTTCGTGATTTCTCAGTAGCTAAGCTGAGAAAGGTGTTCCAATAGCAAAGTTGCTCTCTGCCATTCCAAAACAGAAAGAGCTCATACCAACCCCCCAGTTTCGGGGCGTTTGCCCTGGTGCAGACACGTAGTATATAATGGCGTCCACAGGGTGGGAACCCAACACCGTCGAAATGTTCCACAAACAACTTCAGCACAGCATGATGGTGGCAGAGAACCCCTAGTGGCCTGGGTCAACTCAAGGCTGCAGACAACGTCGGAGGATCTCCGTTCGGCATTCCCTCAACACAGCCAAGGATTTGTCATACAGAAAAGAGGAATCTCCATTCCTACTTTCACCTGAAAAACGCCAAGGTCTTGTCAACAGAAAGGAGAATGCTCCATTGCTACATTCACCCAAACACGCCCATGAAAGTATGTCTACAACAGAGATAATCTCCATGTTCTACATTCACCCAAAACACCAATGTGATGGTCGACAGAAAGAGAATCTCCAGTTCTGCATTCACCTGCAACACAGCAATTATTAGGTCATACAGAAAAGAGGAATGATCCGTTCTACTTCACCCTGCAAACCAGCCCATAATTGGTCATACAGAAAAGAACACCCACCGAACCGCCTTGACATTGACACACAACATAGCACTACAATACCATTACCAGTGCAGCAAAATGCAAATCCGGCTGGCAACGCCTGGAAAAGCCAGTAGTCCGGTGCAGTCCACAGTGACTTCTGCGAAGAGAGGGGCGCGGCGACTTTGTACAGATGATTGCAGAGGAGTGGCTCTGAAGAGCACAGTAAAAAACTGCTGTTCCGGGTGCAATAATGTTGGGTGTTTGTCAGGTGATGGAGTAGGATGGGGCTGTGTGGAGAAAGGGGGGAGGTGTAAATGTAAAGACAGAGGATAGTTGAAAGGAAAATGACATGAAACACTTGAACAACATTTCACAAGCCTTTCGCTCCTTCATCGCGCCATTACTGAATGAAAACTGTCTGCTGCCCCATCTTTTGGCATAGTCCTTATCCCCCTGCCATTGCCCGCTCCCCCGCCGGTGTCCCTCCCCCGCCCTCCAACCCCGAACCTTTCGGTCCGCAGAGACCGCCGCCCCCGTTCACTTGCTTGTGATCGACCTGGGAGTTGACTACTGATAAGCAAGGGGATCTTACCGTGGAGTGGCCATACGATAGAACGGAAACGAGCTCACGGTCCGGTACCAGCGCCCTCTGGCTCAGTCAGCAGTCCGGCGCGCAGGCAGGAGGTTCGGCGGGAGAGAAGTAGCGAAAATTCAAGAGAAAACGGAGGTGGAGAAAAGTTGCAGCTTGTGAGAACGGACAGGATAACAGGCTCCACATCAAGAAACAAAACAAAAAGACCGGGACTACTTTCAGTCGTAACACTTAAATGTGTTGTTATACAATTCAAGGCGACAAGATACAGAGAATCAGACAAGAGAAAAGAGGCCGGGGCACACTTACACAGCACCAGCACAACCATAACCCATGCGAAGGGTCACGAGCTTTCATAATTCTTAAAAAGATAATATATGAGCTGTTGGAAAGACTCATAAGCATCATACTATGAAAGTCCCCTATGAATATATCCTTGTTCTTTTATGTAATCAATCTTTCTAGAGAGGTTACCAGAATGGCAGGCGGCGGCTTTGCATGCAGTCCCGTACTGGTCTGCCGGCTTAGGTCTGGGTTCCTTCCTTCCCTTTACCTGTATGTTTCCTCCGGCTTTCATGTCTGGCTTGGGGAGTGGGCAGGCTCTTGCTGTGCGGGCGTCGGATTTGTCATCAGTCTGGTTGCAGGTACCTTCGCGGGAGATAAATAATGCAGGCGGCGTATCATTTCGGGCTCTGTATGGCCAGGCATCTTGGCCACGGGAGGGGCTCAAAGGAAATACGGGGGCAGGCAAGCTGTCATGGGTGTGGCGGTAGCGGGCATGCGCTTTCCAACTGTTCAGGGCGGCGGAGGGCGGCATCCGGGCAGGGCGGGCGCCTGGGGGCGGGGGCGCCCTGCCGTGACGAGGGGCAAGCCAGCAAGAACGCCCGAGCGGCTCCATATAGATAATACATCCGCGAAAGGTCGGGAACCGAGCCGTAGGGGCCAGTCCCAAACTCACGCTCGTCCGAGCGGGATCCGACTGGGAGCGGACGGGCCCGGGCCCTGACATGGGAAACACACATCATGTAACAAGTTGTGCAAAAACACGGAGTGTCAGGGCTAGAACGGAACACTCAAAAATCATAACTCCAACGAACAAAAAAAAACTGTGAATCAGCCAAGACATGCAAGGTCACACACAACTAAAGAGGGACGACATGGCAGGACGCCACAATCCCCAGCTCCACTATTCCGAAAATAGAAGCAAAACGGACAGCATCAGGACGCAGAACAAGAGTCACGACTGACGCTCTGGTGCACCAAAACGTCACCTGCTTATTGTTCATCAGGGTGATCCTGCATGTCAGTTGGGACTGGTTGTTCCCTCTGATGCCGGACTGTAAAGGGACCGGGCTCTGGAGGGGAAGGCCAGGCGCGGCCAGATATACCCAAGAATGATACTGGAGGCCCCTGCTGAGGCCAGCTGGGCCCCACATTGCCCTAAAGTGTACAGGTGTGGGTCCCTGCACCAGGTTCCCATCTGGGAGAGGGTTGGGGGTAAATACGCAACTGGATCCCCATGTTAAGGAACCGGCTGACAATGAGGTCATCCCCCAAGACCTGGGACAGACCTGGGACAGGGGGGACCACGGCACCACACGAGCTCGACCCCACCCCACCAAAACGCACCGACCATTATACCACATACAAGAGGCACGCACAACACCAGTCAGACACCTACGGGACTGGCGACAATACCGAAGGATGGGAGCACCACAACCATACGCACCCCACCCAAGCGACGGTCATAACCCACATAATCGAGGCGCACAGAACCCCCGCAAGCCCGGTTGGCCCCAGGACCAGTCCAGATGGAACCCTGCCTGCGAGACTGTGCGCGCCACCCGCGGCCTGCCAGGCCGTATGGCACGAAAACCGCCACTAAGCCCCCGTCCCAAGAAACCTCTCACACTCCACCCCCGTCCCCCGCCCGCCACCCCCTCTGCCCCCCCCCCCCCCCCCCGCGTGCCCGATCATGGGGGGGGTGGGGGCAATACGACCGGAACTCTAACGTTAAGGGGGCCTCAGGCGGACGGGACGCTTGTTCGCGAAAAGGACTGTGGCTGTTCGTTCTGACTGTAAGAGTTGGCTGCTAAACACAAGAGACGAGGACTTAGACGGACCAACCAACGCCTGACATAAACGCACATACGATATCACGCACTGAACTGTACCCACCTACCAACTGCTGGGACAAAACTACACCACCATACATTGCCTCCAGAATGCCCACACCACCTAACTAAAGAAAAAACCGCGCATAATGCGCACCCAAGAACGTACCAACCACCCACGTCGGACAATAAATCTCCATAATCATCACGCCACAACGATCCCACATAAACCCACCAAACGACGACAGACCCAGAAGCCATCACGCACGGAACGACTCACCAACCAAGCGCTGAAAATAAACTGCGCATGGACACCAAGAATTAACGGGGACCAACCAGCTACAGACAAGAAACCGCACATCACCCAGCAATGCAAGCCAGTCGAGACAGAGTTTTGTATACAGCATTAGACTCGCGTCAGGTAGCCACTTGTCGAAGACTGGCTTGAAAAAAAAGAAAAAAGGTCAAAATGTTCCCCAAACCTGCTGTCGAAACAGCAACGACAGGACACTGTGTCTCTACAACATCTGTGGTGCTGTTCATTGGGGCACACACTGGTGCACTGGCCATTCTCCCCAATGCTGAGGCGGATATTCGTGCACTGTACTATACTGGGGACTCTCACTGTACAGTCAGAATGGCGCACCCCAGACTCGACCAGCTCTATGTCCCTGTGAGAGAAGGAATTGTGCCGACAGAGATGCATCATCACCAAGACACATCGCCAAGCTCTACTGCCCTGTGAAGGAATCATATCGTTGAATGGCACTCACCCAAGACACCGAACATAGCCTACTTTCCCGCTGAGAGGGGCATCTATCGGTGAATGGCATCAACCGACACTCAAAACATCAGCCACACGTTCTGTGAGGCGGTGAAATCATATCGGTGAGATGGCAGCACGCCAAGAACTCACCTCGACATAATCTCTAAACCTTGCTCCTGTATAGGAGGGAATATATCAGTGAGATGCCTCACCAAGACAACTCGACATAGCTCTATTTCCCTGCCTTTGTAGGATGGAGATCTATCAGTGAGATGGCCTCACCAAGACACTCGACACAGCTCTACTTTCCCCTGTGGAGGAGGGAATCATATTGTTGTATATAGCATCACCCTCAGACAGCTCGCCACAGCTCGTACTTTCCCTGTGGAGGGGGGAATCATCTGGTGAGTATTGCCTTATCACCGCAAAGACAACTTGCACAGCTCTATCTCTCTCGCTGTGAGGATGGGAAGCGCATGATGATGGACTGATTTAAGCTTTGGGGGCTGTCTTTGGAAAGGGAGCAGTATGAAGGGGGAGCGGCAGGAGGGACAGGGGCGGCTAGTTGTTTTTTGTGGCTCTGGCCCTCAAAATGAATTCGAGAACTAAGGGAAGCACCACATATCTCTATGATGGTTGCCTGCTTAGTCCTCTGCACAGGAACTGTCCCTACCAGACAAGCCTAAAGTAAAGCTGGCATACTGCTCGCTGGCGCCGGGCTACCCAGTGAGTGCCATGCCTGTGTTCTGGAAGATGCACAGCCACGAAACCTGAAACGTCTACTCGTTCGTTATATCATTTGACAAGCTAGTTATAGCCGGCACTGCGTTCTCCTCCACGACCCGAGCACCTTTTCCCTGACTGGGCTGGTTGACCAACTGTTGTGTTACAACAATAGGCTTGTAGCAACATACGGCCAGTTCTGGTCAGTATGTCTTCGCAGGCTTGAGATTTTTGGGGGGGGGGGGGGTGACTGTAAATTCATACCGGGAAGTCGCTGAAATATTAGCACATAATCAATTTTAATGAAGCAATATAACGAATGGCAGATATGACAAATATATGTTTTTTCTAGAAAACTTGATAACAAGATGTACGCACTGTATTGGCAACAGCAATTTTTTGTATACAAAGGCCAGTTTCTTCCCTATTTGGCTACTTCACAAATCAGAAATATGCTTCAGTATTGATTTTTCACCTTCGTCGGATAATAAATTTGGCAGCTGTCATAAAGAACACTACATATACAGATTCAACTTGCATCCTTTCAAGGTTTTGCCAACCAGCACACGGTTTGAAACTCTATCACAATCTAGCTATACTGAAAAAGACACTGAAGGTCCCATACTCGCTAAGACAAAACTGACTTAAATTTTGGTACCCTTTACGACCTGAGAAATCAGGCATTCTCTATATACTCCAGAAGGGTTGTAAAAAAAAACGCATCTAACTCGATGGTTCAAACTGGAAGTAGAGTGTAGGAAGAAATTACAGTTAAAGCAGGCACAGTCCTGATCTGACCGCCTACGTTCACAGGCTTGGGCGGTTTCCTCCGCACCAAAGTCCCGGAGTAGGGCCTTCAGGACGCTATCGTTGGGGTAATGAGGTCCAGCAGACTCACTCTCGCATTCAGAGTCAGAGGTTCCCTTCTTTGCGCGGTTCAGGATGCGGATCTCTCTTCGTCCAGCTTTCATCCCCTGGCATGGCACACACCTCAGCAACCAGGGAATAGACTGCGGACTCCTGGTAAATAGTCAAAGACAGCAAAACAAAACAAAGAACAAAAAAAAAGCAAAACAAAAAAAGGGAGGGGGAAGGGGAGTGGATGATGGTGGGGAGGAATGCCTTGGTACGTATAGACAGACAAACATTAACTTGATTGGCAACCACCATAGCCATAGCCTGGATATCATGAGGGCCGATAGGGCAGACACTCGTATTCAGAACGCGAGGCCTATCAACCATACGGCAGAAACTGAACTCAACCACAAACGCATATCAACGCACACAGGGGGCAGAAACTGACTCAGACCCTGGCATGCTACCTAGTACAGAGCCGTAAACTGCATACAGCCGGTCAATCAGAACCAACATTCGACCAGTACACTGCATATCAACCTCTATCGCCTACACTGTTACAATCGCTGGAAGTAATCGAATAACAGTACTTCCTCACCAAGCTGCCCACTTTACAATTCACCACACTTTGGCTCCTTTGGTCCTTGCTGGCAAGAGGAAAAGAAGCACACTTCATGACAGTCAGTCTCCTTCAGCCCAGTCAGCAACAGAAAACAGCTCCGAGAACACTGTGTCATCCGCAAAACGTGAGGGGTAGGGATTTATTGTATCTCGGGCATGCTCTACACAAGAGGTAATGGATACATGAAGGAGACAGGCCTGGTATGCCCTCACGCTCTGCCTCAAGGGGGGAGGCTTCCTTTTTATCATAAGTCACCGCCATGGAAGTGCTTGGGAAAGAGCCCAGCTGAATGCCCGACCTAATAGTTGGACAAAGGGCTTTAGACCTCAGATGTACATAGATCACGGTTTAAAGGTCCCTTTGAAAGGGCAAACACATTAGGTACACACTCTTTGAAATTTTGTTACCTTCCAACGAGGGGCATCCCCACTAATTCCATCACCACCCACCCCAAAAGCACAGGTCACCCCAACAAATCTGGACACTCAACACCAACTTTCATGCGTGTCCAGTCATACCGGTTAGACTTCATTAAAAACACACTGGGTAGCTTGATGTGTTTTGTTGTATGGTCAACACCTTTCAATGATCTACCTTCAAGTACTACTTGTGTAGAGTCAAGTGTCCTTGTGTTTGTCTATGATCTTGCCCTCTCATATCCAATTCCAGTTGGGATCACTCCTCTTCTCCCCAGCCTTCTTGCTTCATGGCTTTTATTATATCACATGATGGGATAAGTTTAGACGGTCTTTAACCCAAGGAGATTAATCATGCTAGGAGCACAAAGGTCATGCACGAAGAAAAGTGTGAGGGTCCACATCACTGAGCTACGAGACACCTCAAGATCTGCCCACACACACAACAATGGACACCCACCTCACACCACACTGGAGACACTCAAGGCGGCTCTTCAGACGGCAGCACTGAAAGAAGATAAACAAACAACAACAAAAAAAATGCATGGTCACTAGCTGATAGGGTGCAGTGGTTAGCTTCACAAATTTCCAAGGTGGGAGGTTGTGGGTTTGATTTCAAACACAGCCATTCATAATTACATCTGTGGGATTTTCAACCCAGACTGGCTCCTACCCAGAGTTTCCTTTCCCATGGGCTGAACTAGGAAGACTGCAATCATCCCTGAGTTTCATCCACTTAATGTATGCATCTCAGAGTGTTGCTCAAATTGCCTGGCCAACACTGCAAGTGTCTGTACCTTTCCAGTCTGTTTGAGGCCAGGATTCATTGTGAAAGTGAGGGGTGGACTACAGCCCTGTCATGCAGCTTTAGATGGGAATGGAAATTTACTGCATCATGTTTATCATCATCCTCATCCTCACTGATAAGCTTTTGAAAACATTCTGACATTCTGTGACCCTTCATACCCTACTCTGCTTCCGTTTCCTCTCTATGTCTGCATCCTTGATGAATTCGTGTCATGGTGGTTGGTATGGGCAAGTTCATCGGGACAGTTCTTTCATCAATGTTTGTCATCAGCACCTGGCTTCACAACTAATTAATGGTCATCAGCACCTGGCTTCACAACTAATTAATGATTGTCAACAGCACCTGGCTTCACAACTAATCAATGATTGTCATCAGCACCTGGCTTCACAACCTCATCAATGATTGTCATCAGCACCTGGCTTCACAACCAATCAATGATTGTCATCAGTACCTGGCTTCACTGGCCTTCAACAACCAATCAATGATTGTCATCAGCACTCGGCTTCCACAGCCGAGCATGATTGGTCATCTATTCCTTGGGGGTCAACGCTCATGATTGTCAGTCAGACCCTGGCTTCAACACTAACCATTCATGATTTGCATCAGCACCTGGGGGACCACAATTTGTCTGCTGGGTGCATGGAAGCTGCGTCAGGGGGACACCAAGCCCATGATTGCTCTTCAGTTGGCGTGGCTTCACAACTAAGGGGGGGGGGAGGGTGGGGGGGGGGGGGGGGGGGGGGGGGGGGGGGGGTGCACAATCTGGGTCAACATACTGCCACAGTGTTCACTCATTCAGCCGGGCGTGGTCCTACCGTGGCAAGCTATTGGGAACCTTTGCCCCCCATTTTCACCTGACACTGCATGGTCAGCCAGCCATGGGTTGAGTGGCTGTTAGGGCAGTTACAATGCCAGATTTTTTTCGGCTTTTTGCTCGAGAGAGTAGGACGGTGCGTGGAACGTTTGGGGCAAAAATGCGAAAAAAAAAAAAAAAAAAAAAGCCCCCAAACTGGAATCTTGCAGTAAACAATCTAGTGATTGATTTTTTTTAGAACTTTGCTTCACATGACAGCCATGAACATTAAAATGTTACTTAACAATTTTATAAGTTGGACTTTAATAACCACATGGTGTAACCAAAAATAAAATAACAAATTAAGGAATTTTAAACACAGCAAAAGTGACTATAAAAAAAAAAACTAATCTTGATCTTCCATCTACAATGTTACAAAACAGGAGAAGACAGAATGTGAAATGAATTAAAAAACTAATGGGTGCACCCCATATTTCCCCCCCCCACACACGAATGTAAACAGGCAAACGGGGGTGCCCCCCCAAAAAAACCAACCAATCACAAAACTAAAAAAAGAAATAATTATGAATCGTTCTTCATTACAATATGTTTATATGCACCGCACTGCAAATCTACAATTCTAAAAATTTCCCTCAAAAAAAAACAAATCATCAACAGTGTTTTCACAATGGCTGGCACTGGAGCCAATTGAGGGTTGAGAGCCCTCCCCAAAGAGGAGGCAAGGAGTTGGAAGGGCAGGTGTCTATGGGTGTCCACAGTGTACAGCGATTTTACTATTTTTTTTCTTTTTCTTGAATAGAGTTTACCATTGTTAGTCGGGATGGGAGGGCCAGGGCCACTGTCGTGTCCCCGCAGCTTTGCATTGAGTAGAGAGCTGGGGGGCTGAAACCTTTGTGGATGTCTCTCTTGATGTCTCCACTCCTAGGGCCTGTTCAGCATCAGCATTCCCATTGGGGGGGGGAGTTTGTGCTTCTACGTCTATTCATTCATGCATAGACCAGTCCTGCGTTCGGTTTTCATTCAAAAAGAGTTAAGACGTTGCTTCAACCTCTTTAATAAATTACACCCCCCACCCCCCACCCAACCAAAAAAAAAAATAAACAACCTATGAACAGGCTTAAAACGAGGCCTTTATGGTTAAAATGGCAGGTTTGCCTTATGTATTTTTAGCATCACAATTCTTTTACAAATAAAAACCCAAAAAAACCTAGGAAACAAAACGGGTTGACCTTCTATTAGTCACCTGGGAGCAATGTTTATGCGGCAAAAAATCTGAAAACACAGAGTGACTGAAAAGTAGGGGCAAAGTGTCATTCTTCATAGGTGCCTTTCTTTAATTAAATTGCCCGATGCACACATGTATATCTGGTTATCACAGAAAACAAACCAGCCAGGACAGGACAAAACCAACCCCACACGTACACACAAACTACACACACAACCACAACACACACACACAACCACACACAACCACACACAATGACTTTCAGGTGTAGTCCCTATCCACCCCCATTAAAAAACAACACACCACAAAGCACACTATTTTTAACACACCAAAGTAAAAACGCCATACTGTTCCCAAAAAAAAGAAAGATGGAGACGCAGGGATCATCCCAAGAATGCACCACTGGCACTTTCAAAAAATGGTTGGCCAAGACAATACTTTTTGTTGTGTTGGCTGCAAGATCCCGTTTTATCTGTGTACATCGTTAGGCTCTTTACCACCGCTTGTGGATTAATTTTTTGATGGGTGAAGTTAAAAGTATGATGTGGCTTGGCTTATCATTGTCTGTTTTCGATACTCTCCATCTAAGCCTTACAACACTCAGTGTGCTCTGTCCCCATTGTTTAAAGGAAAAAAAAAAAAACGCGCAAAGGACGACATTACACCACACATGTTGGTTTAGGCTGCCAACACCACATCATGACAGCAAGTGCACCATGCAGAGCATACCACCACCAACATACTAAACAACAACAAAAACACACCACCCAAAGGCACGTGAAAAACCAACAACAACCAACACACACAACACCACACCCATACGACAAACACACGACCACACACACACACACAAGAAACTGACCGGGGGGAGTTGTTAAAAAGTGCATCAGGTTTCATCAGTGGAGCCGTTCATCTTTTTCCAGGGGCCTGTATTGCAGTTTTCTTCAGCTTCGACATCCACGCAGGGAAAACCTGTTTCCAAAAAAAAAAAAAAAAAAAAAAAAAAAAAAAAAAAACTTGAAAAAAAAATAAAAACAACAAAAAAATATTGGAAAGCAAAAAAAAAAAACTCCTGTCATTCTTCCACCACTAAAACTCAATCTTCCTCCAAAATGCCAACATGCTTGAAACCTAAAAACAAGCAGGTTTATACGGGTTGCTTCATTTTCCCCCCCCCCAAAAAGTAACAGCATACAGGATAGGTGTAGACTCCACGCAGAGACACTGTCCACGTTGACCTACAGCGATTATCGTACAGTGCATTGCCTTTTGCTCTCTCACACATCATTCATGCCTGTCTGCTTGCACCAAGTCCGCACGGCAGAGAGGCACCAGCCAAGCAGCGTGCCCTGGAGATGCGCGCATGGTCTTGATAAAATCTATCTCTACCTTTTCGGTCTTGTCGGTCTGTTTGCCCTAACCTTGCACCGGTCCATTCGTAACTCACGATGTGGGACTAACTCGATTCACAGCCAGACCAGCTAGGACAGAAGGAGACGAGTCGCGGAGTCCTCGGAATTTTAGTCTGCGTTGCGGTATAGAGCGCCTGGGAACTTCATGATTCCTAGGAGTTGCAGGCTCGAAAATTCTCGGTTTTTGTGCAGGGGGATTGTCTTCCTCTTCAGAGCTGAAACAATTGGTTCCGAACTCCCATTTCCCTTACAGTGCCCTTCGGAATTGACTTTGTTTTGAGGTTAATTTTTAAAACCGATGGTCCCGTGGCCCTTCGGTATCTTTGTGTTTTGAACGACAACGCACCAAGTGGCATTGTGTGCACACAAACGTAAAAAAAAATCCCTCAACACACACTTTCGGAAGAGAAGGCCCAGTTTGGCCGTTCTGGTAGGGGATGAAAATGGTGCTCACATCGTTTATTGGCACCTTTCCGCGAAGTTTTGGAGATGGGCTCTGGGTGCTTAATGGCGGGAATAAAAAAAACCGGCATTTACACCCCAAACAAACTTTTACCACTGCCTGCGGTCATAACAGGGGGTTTTTTGGTCAGCAGGATGTATCAGCATGAGTATGCGGAAAGAAAAGAAAAAAGAAGACGTTTGACGAAGAAGAAAGATAAAGAAGAGATAAAAGGAGAAGAGAAGAAAGAAGAAAAGGCCAGAAAAAAGGGGGGGGGGGGGGGGGGGGGGGGCGGGGTTGGGGGGGGGGGGGGGGGGGGGGGCGGGGGGGGGGGGGGGGGGACTCAAGGTGAGAACAGGTTTTTGGAGCACAGAGACATGCCACAAAAGGATCAATTGCACAAACACAGAAAGAAAAAAACATACTGGGGATGGGAAATAAAGAACATGAACAAGAAACGCCGGGGGCATCAAAACACACCAATGTGAAAATTTGCAACCAAAAAGATCAGTAAAACAGTAACAACCCCGCCCACTCCCCCCCCCCACACCCCACACACACCCCCACGAGGACGTAGTTCCCCCCCCTCCCCCTGTGGGAAATTCACTGTCCTCTATTCTGAGTCTTTGTGCAAAGGATTTGTTCCATCAATGTATCCGGACTGCATAGAGGCCTGTTCAAGTCATTGATACAGAGTGTCACTGACTGATCCTTGACATACAAAGTTCTAAGTCTACACTGACCTCATCTATCTCATCCAGTACAGAGTATCTGTAGGGACATGAGTTTGGGGCTTAGAATTTGGTGTAAGGTGATGCTCTTCAGTCATCCTACAGAGTGTCCACTGACTGATTCTTCCTCAGGTTCAAGAATGTTCACTGACCACTCATACATTCCTGACAGCGGGTTGCCATGAGTTACTACAATCCACAGATCATCTGTGGCTACATTGATGTCTTAGTGATACAGTGTGGTGACATGTGTTTCTCTTTTGTGTGTGTATACAGTGTGTACACTGAGTGTGTCACTCACACATACACTGTGACACTGACTGTGTCATGTACGTCTACAAAGTGTACACTGAGAAAGTCATCACACGTGCAGAAGTGTAACTTTGTAGTTCATCACACTGGTGCAAAATGTGTAACTGACTGAGTCATCACACATAGAGTTGAGTGTAGTGACTGTACTGTCATCACACATTACTGTGTGTGTACACTGACTGTATGTGGTACCACATTACTAGAGTGTGTCACTGTGATGTGATGTTCATCTGTCACTGCACATGTGTCACACGACTGTGTCAAGCACACAACTGTGCGCGTTGTACATGACTGAAGTCATCCAATGCACAAAGTGTTACACTGACTGAGTCCATTCACTTATACAAAGTCTACGACTGACCCAGCAATCTCGTCACAGAGCGTTTTCCAGAATCTGCTTTTGATGTGTGGCACAAATTTGCGGAAAATGAGTCAATGGATGTGTTCTTCCTTCCATCCTCTCACCCCACTTGCACAGCTCTCAGCGCTCCATGTTTCATCTAAAGCAGTCAGGGGCATTCTAGGTAGCCCAGCGGCTCATCAGTCAATATTTACAACAGAAAGAAGAAATTTGCATGGTATTAAGGAAGTAGTGACGTGAGCAGTGAATGTGTTGTTGTGTGTGCATGGGTGTAGTGATATTGTTGTGTGTGAGTTGTGGTGTGATGTGTGTGTAAGCGGCTTACTGGTGAGTGGAGTGCTTGTGTGTGTGGTTCATGTCACCCGGGTGGGTGGGTGTGTTTGTCTGGTGTGGTGCTGTGTGTGTTGTGTGTGTGTGTGTGGGTGTGCAGGTGTGTGCAAAAGATGTAACCCATGGCACTTTTGAATGTCACCTTCTGTATTGTGTGTGTGATTCGCGTGTGTGGCTGAGTTGTATGGTGCTGGTAACTGGTGGGTGTATGTGTGTGGTGTACCTCACGGTGTGTCGAACTGCTGTGTGGTGAGTGTAGCATTGGTTGTGTTAGGTTAATGTGGTGTGTGTCTTGTGTTCATTCTTGTCGCAACTGCGCTCAGCACTTTTTCTTTTTTCCAGCAAACTGCATTCAAATCATTTAATTAACAGTGCGCCTAAACCAAACTCGCTTGTTCATGCAGTGAAAGCTCTTTCTCAACTTACTTGTCCTAAATTAAGTTCAAATTTTCAAGACAGACAAAGCAGAATAAGGAATGAGCAACAGATGGGACCTCTGATGTTTATGACGAAAATCAGTGCCGCGGTGATCATTGTCAATCATGCTGCTATCCCCAACTGATATTAACAGACAAGAGCTGAAGAAACAACAAACTTGGAGCCTTCAAATAAAGCATACATATCGCATTAATTCAGTTGTTCTTTTGTGTTTCAATCGCACATATGTAGTTTTATAGCAAATTTCTTTGTAAATCTGTGCAGCCGTGTGTGTTTTTCCTGGTACTGCAGCAGTCATGGCCGTCATATCTATCTGCATTAGTTCGTACACTGTTCATTTCGGGTTGTGACCCTACTGTCTGTCAGAACAGTCGCAGTACATGCACGGTCTGGAATAAACGCAAAAGATTTCTCCTTAGAATTTAATTTGGTAGTTAATTTTCCAAAGATGGTTAACCATTTGCATGTTGAAAATCACCTTTAATTATAGTGTGTACTTCGTCTCGCTTATCAAAGAAGTGTGGCTTGTCGCATTAACTAAGCATAAACATATAAACAGTAGTTTTTAACCCTCACTGTGCGGTTTCAACCAAACAGACATGCTGGTAGCATTGTGTGCATTAGGGTAATTGCTGACATCTGTGGAGTTAGAGCCAAAATTGTAAAACACTTACGGTCATATTACAATACATGTCAAAACATCATTTAGAATTTTTTTTAATCCGCCATCCTGTAAACAAACATCCTTGTGTGGTCGTTTAGTGACATCGACCAGCTATTTCTTAATATTTGTCTACAATTCCTGCGCGAAAAGAAGGTGTGAAACGTGTGACACACCAGTAATTAATACACACTACACACACCGACATACCTGGGCAGACAGTGTTTCGGTGTGCACCCACAGCATCTACAAAGACATGGTAACTCTAATCTTGTGCTAACCCTGCCCATTATCATCCTTCTACCCTGATGAGACAGCGTACGTAGGTGTGCAATACCCTTCGATCTATAACTCCAGTCTCTGGAACGATTACTTGTCCTGAGTTTATATTCTCGATAAGTTTACCTTGATAGTCTGCACACCTGTGTGCATGTCTTGTACACAGTACTGTGTCAATTTTATAGGTTGTACGGTGTGACTATCTAGCATCAGTCTAGTGAAACATGGCGGTATGGGGGTGGGTGTGTGTGTGGTGTATTTTCCTGAGCTGCCTACGACGGCCAGTCATCAGGCGTCATCAGCACACAACTAGACCTGTTGGGTGTGTGTCTAGCTGTCGCGTGTGACCCCCCAGTCTGTGAATGACAGTAACCTGTGTGCGCCCTTAGTAGTCACTACCGTAACTGATAGATTTTCGACCCACACAGGCTCTGTGAGACAGTGAACCTATGACACTGTATGTGTGTGGTGTGGCAACCCACCAGAATTCACGTGATATCAGTAACTTGTGTGGCGTCAGGTGTGACCCAGCATCTGTGACTAGCATTGTGCACTGTTGCGTGTGTTGGTGTGACCGGTCATCTGTGAGTCGGTGGGTGTGTCAGGTGTGTGTCGTTGTGTGCGTGACCAGTGATCTGTTTGATCGTTTGTAACTGTGTGTTGGATGGTGTGACCCACCAGTCGGTGTGTGTGACTCGGTGTGTGTGTCAGCATTGACCCACCAGTCTCTGTGAGACAGTAACTGTGTCGTGTGTCGGGGTGTGTGATGTTGGTGTGTGTGTCAGTTGTGTGTACTCGGTGTGTGTGTCGTGTGTGTCTAACGTGTGCGTGTGTGTGTTGAACCACCATCTGTGTGTGTTGTCGTGTGCGTGTGTCAGCATGACCCACCAGTCTGGTGATACGTAACTGGTGTTTGTGTGTCGGTGTACCCATGTGTCGGTGTGTGTGTGTTCGGGGGGTGTGGTTCGGTGTTGACCCACCAGTCTGTGCTGAGAGGACCTCTCGTGTGTCCACCTGGGAGGCCGACAGCCCGTGAGACTCTCTGGGCCTGCCTTCCCCAGCCCAGGGCCGTGGTTGTCCTGTGAAGTTCCTGACACACACACAGCACACATACCCATCAGCCCTTGTGGGCACAGCTGACCAGTGGGGTAACACTACATTAACACACACACATGCCACAACTACCCATACAGCAGTGGGGGTCAGCTTGACAGTGGGGTACCACCTACATTTAACACACACAGCAATCACACACAACAGCACTATCTGGGGACAGTAACAGTGGGGTTAACACTACATTTACACACCCAGCACACACACCATACAGCACTGGGGGACAGCTGACAGTGTGATAACACTACATTTAACACACACAGCACACACACATACAGCACTGGGGGGCTCAGCTGACAGTGGGGTAACACTACATTTACACACACACAGCACACATACCATACAGCACTGGGACAGCTGAACAGTGGTTTAACACTTACATTTACCCACACACAGTCGCACACACCACCAGTCACTGAGTCCCGGGACAGCTGACCAGTGGTCGGGGTAACACTACCATTTAACACACACACAGCACACATACCATACAGCACTGGGGGCCAGCTGACAGTGGGTGTAACATACTACATTATTACACACACAGCACTGTCACACATACAGCACTGTGGGGACAGGCTGAACCAGTGGCTTGTCACACTACATGTAACACACACAGCACTACATACCATACAGCACCGCCCACTAGTGCGGGGTCAGCTGACAGTGGGGTAACACTACATTTAACAACACAGCACACACACATCATACAGCACTGGTGGGACAGCTGACGTGGGGTAACACTACATTTAACACACACAGCACACATACCATACAGCACTGGGGTCCCAGACTGACAGTGGGGTAACACTACATTTAACACACACACCACACTACATACAGCACTGGGGGAACCAGCTGACAGTGGGTACATCACATACATTAAACACACACAGCACACATACCATACAGCACTGGGGGTCAGCTGACAGTGGGGTAAACACTACATTTAACACACCAGCACACATACCATACAGCACTGGGGGCCAGCTGACAGTGGTGTAACACTACATTACAACACACACAGCACACATACCATACAGCACTCGGGGTCCAGCTGACAGTGGGGTAACACTACATTTAACACACCACAGCACACATACCATAACAGCACTCGGGGACAGCTGACAGTGGGGTAACACTACATTTAACACACACAGCACACATACCATACAGCACTGGGGGACAGCTGACAGTGGTGTAACACTACATTTAACACACACAGCACATACATACAGCACTGGGGGACAGCTGACAGTGGGGTAACACTACATTTAACACACACAGCAGCACACACCCATACAGCACTGGGGGTCAGCTGACAGTGGGGGTAACACTACATTTACACCACACACACAGCACACACACAACCATACAGCACCTAAGCACTGGGGGCCAGCTGACAGTGGGGTAACACTACATTTAACACACACAGCACACATACAATACAGCACTGGGGGACAGCTGACAGTGGGTAACACTACATTTAACACACACAGCACACATACATACAGCACTGGGGGACAGCTGACAGTGGGGTAAACACTACATTTAACACACACACAGCACACATACCATACAGCACTGGGGGACAGCTGACAGTGGGGTAACACTACATTTAACACACACAGCACACATACCATACAGCACTGGGGGTCAGCTGAGTGGGGTAGGGGTGTAACACTACATTTAACACACACAGCACACATAACCCTACATACAGCACTGGGGGACCAGCTGACAGTGGGTAACACACTACATTTAACACACACAGCACACATACACATACAGCACTGGGGGGCCAGCTGACAGTGGGGTAACACTACATTTAACACACACAGCACACATACCATACAGCACTGGGGGTCAGCTGACAGTGGGGTAACACTACATTTAACACACACAGCACACATACACAGACGAACGGACAGAACACTGGGCATTCACACAGCACAGCAGTGGGGGTAACACTATGTACATGTTACACAACACAGCACACATACATACAGCACTGGGGGAACAGCTGACAGTGGGGTAACACTACATTTAACACACACACAGCACACAGACCATACCTGCACTGGGGGACAGCTGACAGGGTGGTGTACACACTACATTTAACACACACAGCACTGGGGGACAGCTGACAGTGGTTGTTAACACTACATTTAACACACAGCACACAGCACTGGGGGACAGCTGGACAGTGCTTGTGTAACACTACATTTTAACACACAGCACACAGCACTGGGGGACAGCTGACAGTGAGGGTGTAACACTACATTTAACACACAGCACACAGCATCGGGGGGACAAGCTGACAGTGGTGTATGTTAACCACATTTTATATTAACACACCACTGCACTGGGGCAGCAAGTCTGATAGTGGTGTTAATCCCAACAGCATTCAAGACCCCTCATTTACAACACAAAAATCAACTCTGTAAAGCTTGGACAACACATACATGGCTGCGCCTACATACACATGCACACAAGAACACACACCACACACACACACAACACATACACACCATCACACACACATATACACACATCGCTTCTTCACTTTCTAAGGTTCATTTTCAGCACGCACTCAAGAACAACAGCGGCGAATCTACTTTTATCATATGATATTATTTCCTTCAGTGTATGAATTTGACTTGAAATCAGTACAACACAAACAACAAGTCAGTTCACTGATAAACTTAACCACATATTTCCGTAAATACACACATTTCAGCTGATAAAGACAAAGATTAATTTCTCTCTAATCAAGCTTTCTGTTTCAACATTGTCAGACACCTCTACCAATCCGTCAAAACACGCACAAGCCCTTAAGAGACAATACTGTTACCAAACAAATTTTACAGTCACAGATAATCTCTAACGGTTTTCTGTTTTTCAGATACACCCAACGGGTAGAGTGGCAACCAATCATCATCATGTTTGCTATTAAACAAAAAGAAAATGGGTGGACTGGAAATTGGTGCCTTTATGTCCTGTAAAAAGAAGAAATTGTGCTTTTCCAATGATGTAGGAAGATCAGATCGAATCAGTCCAATACTGTAAAGCCCAACAGAAATGAATTCAGAAACCTTCAGTTAAATCTGTTCTTATGATAATATGTATCTACAAAATATACTAGAGTTCGCTTTTTGATTCATTAAGAGTTTTGGGAGAAAAAAAAGACTTACATCAACTAGTAACATTTCTGCTGCTTTCGGGATATCCTTCAAACACAACACAGACGAGCACACACACACACACACACACACACATCACACACACCACACACACACACACACACACACCACGTGCATGTGTACCTGACATACAACAAAAATAGAAATTTTCAAAATTTGTTTTTCAGTCAGCAATGTAAATGGAATAAACACTGGTTGTTCATCACAAATATGCTAAAAATGAACCATACTTAACAACTAATATACAACTTTATTATTCAGCGCCAATCAAGAACTGTCAGGAATGTACATGTGACCATACAGGACTCCACTCACTTTTACAGTTTGGCAGGAGGACGAGTCATTGAAAAAAAAAGTGTCTACCCAGTCAAATCAAAAACCAAACAAACAAAAAGAAATGCAATGAAAGAGAAAAAGAGTGAGAAACAGAATCATCTGACTGCTTCACAAGGAGTCCGTCGCAAATTTCATGACAGTTAAGTTCTAAAGCATAATTCCAAAGCTCACCAGTGTGATAAGAGTCAGTACTGAACACAAATCATGGCTGAGCGTGCATGATGAGAGGACTCTGGCGAGTGCAGCAAGAGCAACAGATTCATGACAGGTTGCGCAGTTTGTAGCAATAAAAACAGACCAGTTTGATGAAGCTGGGTACAAGACAGAAAAGCAGACGACCACGGGATCTGCAGTGCTGGCGAGATGATGCGGTGATGCCGAGCCAGCCTTTCTGGTGACCCAGAAATAAGCAGCGGGATCTCACTGACAACTCCGGAGATTCCAGGGTCAGCCCATCTGCGGCTCCTCGTGGACGGCGACGCTTCACGTCATGCCATTCATTGGCTCCTGTCAGTGCCTTGCACTCCTCTTTTATTCATGGCACCAGAGTATGGGCGATGAAACAGTTTCTGTGTAGCGAGAGATCGAGTGGGGCCGCATGGGAGAAATGGACAAAGGGATAGAGGCTGTACTCGAAGTATCAAGTCTAGATTTCATGCTGTGACAGGATGATCTTTCTTTAAAATTGGGTGTACCGTTTTGTTTGAAGTCAGGTTCTGAAAATTCTACTGCATGACCACAGTCCTGAAACAGTGTCTTGATAGATTACTATAACCCATTGGACCACTTAAGCTGGCTGAACAATTTGTCAATCATCTTAGTTTGTGTGCTTCATCTTGGGTCACCCATTCCGACTTTATCGACGTCAGTGTTCTTATTACCCTGTCAGTATTGTCAAAACAAAGCACCTGCCAAATAAGAATGAGACGAGATTAGCACTGTTAGTCCATGTGGTCGTAAAAAAGATCTGCTCTCAGTGTTATGACCCTTTCATCTGTGTCACAATCAAAGTATGCTCAAATAAATAAGACAATTAGCTTACATGCTGAACACGTGGGAAAAAATAACGTTGTTAGACTATCTTTCATCTTGGTCAATCCCAAAGCATGTCAAATAAAATTAGACAATTAGCGCACTTACATTGGGGAAAAACAAATCAGAGTCTTATACCCTTTCATTCTCTGTCAAGTCAAAGCCACCTCCAGAGATAATGAGACAATTCGCACATTTACTTGGGCGGAAAAAAATCAGTGTGATATACCCTTTCATCTGGGGAAAAAGAAAGCACCTTCAAGACTCTAATGGATCCATTCAGAACTTTCATGTGAGGAAAAGATAGTGTCATTTCCCCTTCATCTTGTTCATAAAAAATACCTCAAATAAATGAGTACAATTAGCACATTTACATGTAGGTCAAAAATCTGTTTATACACCTTTTCATCTAACGCTCCCCTTCAAAAACTCCTTTACATAAATTGAGACAATTAGCACATTTCATTGTGGGCAAAGATCAGTGTTGTCGACTCTTTTCAACTTCTCATCAAATACTCTCTCAAATAATTACATTTAGCCATTTACATGTGGGATAACAAAGATCCGCGTTAGACCCTTTCATCTTGTCAATCCAATACCCCAAAGAAATGAGTACAAGCTGAGCTACATTGACAGTGGGTAAAATGAACCACGCTAAACGATATCCATTGCGCATTGTGCGCGTTTATAAAAAATTTCAAGAAGTGGTCTTAAACCCTATTACCTCCCTGACCAATAAACATCCATGTTAAAATTACATGCATAGAATATCCTTGCAACACACAACATTCTATCCCATCACACAAGCCACACTCACCATCGCACTCACACATTTCCCACCCTATGCGTCACACCACAGCACACACACACACACCACACACACACCCTCCTACAACCCATCAAGTATAAGAAACTAACCACGCCCCATGTGTTACCCTTGGACAGACACAGACTTGCTCTGGACTTTTTCTTGGCAGGGTCCCCGGAACGGCTCCCAGTTATTGCCGTGGAGTAGTTCTTCTACTGGACTGTTGGTGTCTCTTCATCCTGGAAATTAGTCCATTACGCCAAAAAAAACAATGTGGCTATTCAAGTTCTCTTACCCATCAGCAGCGTTGAAACGCTTCCTCCTATCCTATTCCCGTGGAAAATTCTAGAATCGGTGCATGGCTTCTATCCAATCTAACATGTATCAGCAACTGTGTTGTGGGAATTCTCTTCTTCTGGAACAGACATAAATGTAAGCACATTATTTGTACTTCTGTCACCGCAACATTAGACACAATTAATAATTCCATGTATTCGACTCTCTGGAACCAATTCCTTTAATATGCCAGATACATTTCATCCTTCTTACCAGACAAGCAGCTCCAAATCCTGTACATCACCAAGGTGACCTACCTGACTCAGAGTTTCTCCAATATTGAACCTCTTATTAAACCCTTTAAACGAGCTTTCCTTTCCATCTGCTCCCTGCTGTTTGCTACACACACCCCATCCAAGCCAATCACTAAATTCGATGCACATCCTATAGTCCCTCCTCTTTGAAACAACTAAACCATTTCCATGTTTCTGCAGACAAACGCGCTTATCATTCAATAATACATGTTTAATCGAGTTGATTTTGACTTGTACATCCAAACCCCTTAAAATTACTGCTTAAACAGCGAGAATTCAAACCCGAGTTACTTGTCAGATAACAAATAGCATCTGAACTAACAAACAAAGTTAACGTTAACCATTATCTTGTCGGTACGAATGCTGGACCTGCAGGTTTCTTCAGCTGCAAAGCTGTTCACCAACATCAGACAGCATCACGGTCACAAGGTGTTGTACAGAGTAGCAGCACCTGAGCAGAGAAGAAGTTGGACAAGTCACTGTCACCTGTTCCCCGACGTGACCTCTCCTGGCTGCGGTCGTTCCTGCTGGCCAGCTTCATGATCCCAGGCCGCTCAGCACACCTGCAGCCTGCGTCAACCTGAACCACACAGCTTACTTGTTACCAGCACAAACTCTTCCAGTTGGAGCACACTGGCACGCACTGCGTAATGCACTGGGCTCCAGTGCATACTGACTTCACACAAGGTAAGCCACCACGATACATAAACATCTAAGCATTACATCCTCTACCACACACACACCACACACACACATCCGTTTCTACACATACACACACACACACACCACACACGACTCACACATACATGCATCATGCATGCCACATTACACACCACAGACAGGATGCTTCCTGGCACCTCTTCATATCCACGAGTTACCACTTCTAACTCACAATTAAACTAGATAATTATTGAACAACAGAAATAATTTCAGCCCATCCGAGCGGAGCAGAGTCATATCTTCCCGTAAAAAAAAAGACAACGAGACATGCACCAAAAATATAACCTAAACCAAACCATTAAACGCTTATCAGAAATAAAGTCAGTTCGCGAAAAGAAACCGAGTGGAGATTCGTTAAAGGCATAAACAAAGAAACCTGTCGTATACACAGCGAGGAAAGGAAAGAAAAAATGGTTAAGAAAAGATGTCCAATGAAAATAAAACTCAGCACTGAAAGGAAGGACAACACGTCGACAAACAAAATAGGAAAGCCCCCCATGGGGTTTTGCGACCTTGGTGATCTGTCTCTTGTCTGCGGGACTGGGTGATGGTGTGGCTCTTGCAGTCTCCCGTTGCTCTTTCTTTCGTGCAGCCCTGGTCGTTGGCGCCAGCTGTCTCCGGGTCAGCCTGGTTAGTGTGCCCGCTCTCTGCTTGCAGCGCTGCTCCAGGATCTTGCCCGGATACGATGTGACCTTGTCAAACTCCGGATTTTGTGGAGTTTTCCTGTTCGGCGCGAGGGTGAGTCATATTCCTTACGGACTCCATTTGCTGGTTTCTTTCTCTGGGAGCACTCATGGTTTGCTTTCCTGTGACTACATTTCTGCTGGTCAGCTAACACCTTGCGTCCAACAACTTACTTTTACTCTGTTCGTCTCTAAGATTGAAGATAGTCCCAGGGTACAAGAACCATCGTCCGGCATTGTGTTGTGCGGATACACACACCAAATGTATATTTGTTTCTAGCTTCAAATGCACCTTCATTACATTCTCTCCGTGTGCACATCTCCTTCAGGCCAGTTCTTTGTCAATCGCCATTTCCATTGTCCTTTACTTCAACTGAACTCTTAACGACAGCTAAATGCGGTAGTATACCTGATACCTTGCGTTTCACAATGTTTCTTGTCATGCAGCCAGGACCTGCAATTCAAGTATCCAAACCAAAAACATCCCAAATTTCCATGATGAGGACGAACATCTAACTTTTCTCTATTCCCATTCTCTGGTTCACTTTCAGACGTAGCCCAGTGAACTCTAGGGTTAGTCTAGAACATTGCAAGTACTATCCCGTGTGTGACAAGAGATGATGTGGTCGCCATCTTCAAGGTTCCCCAGTCCTCAGTCCCTCAGTCTGTGATGTCAGTTTGTAAAAAGTGGAGAGGCAGATCATTTTTTACCTACTGCCACCCCTTAGCAGAGTTAGACTGAACATGGTTCTACCAACCTGAAAGCTGCCAGAAAGACACCAACTGAGACTGAAGAAGGAACTGAGCGCGACAGAACTGAATCTTTTTTGGCCGCCCTGGAATCTGGCAGGTGAACCAAGTTCGAATCCATAAGCAGTGCTGCCCAGATGACCACAGTTCCCAGAGGCAACTTCTTCTGAATTTTTCCCAGGTTCCACCATTCCAACCCACTGCAAGACAGAGTGTTGCTCGACTGAACGGTCCTAGGTAAAGAAACCTTCAGATTCTGTTCCTTTGGAGAATGTTGGCCCTATAACTTGACGGGATGAGTTTTTGTCCTTAGCCTGACAGTTGTCATGACAGTATCCACGTCCCTTGGAATACCCCAGGCTGGAGACCGACCAAGGGAGGGCTTTGAGAGAGATGACGCCTTCCTTGAAGGTGAACAAGAGGTACT
>JADBJO010023130.1:0-20000 GCA_016801955.1 Conus betulinus
ACGAATGAATGGAAATTGCATGAAATACAAAACGAGCTCTATAAAAAACGGAACACACCCACGGCACCCCAAATTGGTACCATTTCCAAGTACGAAGGAAATAAGGCTGAAAAAAAAAAAATGCTCTCTCTCTCACTCTCTCCTCTGTCGTATCTGTCGGTTGGTCTGTCTGTCTGTCTTGGCTGGGTCTCTCTATCTGTGTGAAACTGGTTTATACAAAAACTATCTATCTAAAAAGAACATACCCCTATATAGATTTATAAAGTCTTTATAAACCTATGATATATCTCTCAACATCTCAACACTCTCTACCCTCTTCCTCTGTATCTCACTTCATCCATCCATACCCTCTCCCTCGCTCTCTCTATCTCTCTCTCCTCTCTCTCCTGTTTCTTGGTCGGGTCTTTGTCTCTCTTGAAGGGTTCACGCCCCTCCTCCCGCTCTATCTTCAGCATCACCCAACCTCTCTTTCTACTTCTCCCTTCCCTCCCTCTATCTCTCTCTTCGCTCTCTCTCTCTCTATCTTCTCTCTCTTCTCTCTCTCTCTTTCATCCTTCATTCCCTCCCCCCTTGTATCTCTCTCTCTTCTTCTGCTCTCTCTCCTCTCTCTCTATCTCTCTTCTCTCTCTCTCATGGACCCATCCACCCCATCCATTATTTCCTGCCATCTCTCATCTGAAGACAACATGATCTGAAGATGATAGACATCAAGTCTGTCATTTCCCTGACGGTTGTTGATTCGGTGCAGCAGTTGCGTGCCCCGGGGGTGGTGACGGCCGGTGCCAATGATTTCAAGCGAGGTGGCGCGGTTCACCCGCCTTCTTTTCTTTGTCGCCGAGCAAGGTGCCGGACACTGAACCTCGTTAGCTCCCACAATCGGTCGCATCCCGCTTGAACGCGCCATTGTAGGTGCGTGAAGTTGTTGTTCATTATTTTCATGGTAGTGATCCGTGAAAGTCACGGAGTGGAGTGTGAATGTCGTGTGTGTGTGGTGTGTGGTTGTGTGTGTTTGTGTGGTGCGAGGGCAAGACGGAGGGAGGGGACAGAGAGAGGCCGAGAAGAGAGCGAGGGGACGAGGAGAGGAGGAGAGGAGACTCGAGAAGAGAGAGAGAGAGGGAGAGGAGAGAGAGAGGAGGAAAACAAAATAGCAACCGGTCAGAAACAACGTACATTGTGTATTTTGACATAGCTCGATACAATGGGCAATGGGTTATAAACTAAGGCATGCGCGGGTAGATCTCTGTCTCTTCTGGTTTTTCCCTGTTCCCTGTCCTCTCATCTCAGTGCTCTCTTGTTCCACTCCACCCCCCCTAACCCCTCTCTCTGTTGAGCTCGATCCTTTATGTCTGTCTTTCTCTCTCTCCTCTCTCTCTCTCTCTCTCTCTCTCTCTCGCTCGTCTCTCTCTCTATCTCTCTCTCTCTATGGCTTGCCCCACTTCCCTCCCCTCCAATCCTTCCGCACGCCCCTCTGACCTCTGTTTGTCTGTCTCTCGCTCCATTCTTCCTTTCTCTCTCTCTCTCTTCTCTGTACCTCTCTCCCTCATCTCTCCTGCCACATACCATCCTGTGAGTCCTTCATTCGCTAATTTAAAGTGCATGTGTCGACTTTGGCGATAATAATCATCGAAAAATGTATTAATCACGACAGGTGATCTGTACTCCGGCAATAAAATGATTGCCGATCTATCTACTGGCAGGCGGCTTACACGGTAAAACATGTGAGAGCAACGCCACACGCACACACACACACACACACACACACACAACCACACACCACACACACACGCCACGCACGCACCGCACGCACGCACCCGCATGCACGCAACACAAGCAGTGCAACGCTGTAGCGTACGCGTTGCACATGTATTCGGGATTAACAAATAACACAACCCACACAACACACCCACACACACAACACACACATACACACAACACACCCACACACAACACAACATCCACACACGACGCCGCTCAGCTCTGCCGCGCGCTCCGCGCACTACACCAGCACGCACACGCTGCACGCAAAGCCCGCACGTACACACACACACACACAACATAAACGGCGCGCACGCACGCACGTCACGCGCACGCACGCACACAACACACACACGCCCACACCACACACTAACACACCCACCGACAAACACACAACAGCACACTACCCTTAAAGAAACAAAGGAAAAACAGCACACCGAAAGACGCGCTATCTATCGCACAACCAGATTTACAGAATCTCAGCATGAGTCATGCTACGTACGATCTGGGCCGTTCTATCCTTAGTGGGATTCAATTCTATACGCTACGCCGAGATGGGTGAGCGTTAGCTATCCCGTTTAAAAATAATTTTAATAAATTAAAAAATTAAACTTCTCCCCCCCTTAAGTAAAAGAAACAAAGGAAAAAAAAAAAACAGAAAAACTAATAAAAAGCACCTCTATCTATCAACAAGATTTACATAATCTCACATGATTCATGCTACGCCGTTCATATCCTTAAGTGGGATAAATCTCTACGCCGAGATGGGAGCGTTAGCTATCCCGTTTAATTCTCCCCCCCCCCCCCCCCCTCTCGCTCTCTCTCTCTCTCTCTCTCTCTCTCACTCTCTCTCTCCATCACACGCGCGCGCGCACGCATACACACACACACACACACACACACACACATACACACACAACACACACACACCAACACACACACACAACACACACACACACACACACACGCAGGCAACGCGCTAGGCACGCACACACATACATACACACTCTCTCTCTCTCTCTCTCACACACACCACACACAACACACACACACACACACACACACACACACACCACACACACACACACTCTAACCACATACTAGCACACGCGCATGCACTAAGACACACATACTCACACATACAAATACACACATGTATACAAAAGTGGGAGACAGCTACGTATACAAACACATGTTTACTGAAGACGGCGTGCTTTTAAACAGTATCTAGACAGGCGTGCCTTTACCATAGCCAACACAGTTTCTGTCAGATTCTGTTGTTTGTTTTTTGTAACTCCGCAAACATACAAGTTTTGCATCCAACGAACTGTATGTATGAGAGGGAGAGAGAGAGAGAGAGAGAGAGAGAGAGAGCGAGAGAGAGAGAGAGAGAGAGAGAGAGGCAGATAGACAGTCAGACAGACAGTCAGACAGACAAACAAAGAGAAATATCGACAGGCAGACAGACGAACGGATAGACAGAAGGACAGACAGACAGGGAGACAGGAGGCAGGGACAGCGGGAGCTACAGACAAAGTAAGAAATAAAAATAGACAGAGAGAGAGAGAGGGGGGGGGGGGGAGGTGAGGTGAAAAAAACGACAGACAGAAAAGGAAGAAAGAGAGAGAAGGGAAGGAGGACGACGAGGAAGAAGAAGAAGAAGAAGAAGAAGAAGGAGGAGGAGGAGGAGGAGGAGGAGGAGGAGGAGGAGAGGAGAGAGAGAGAGAGGAGAGGAGTGGAGAGAGAGAGAGAGAGAGAGAGAGAGAGAGAGAGAGAGAGAACTATGAACGAACTGTTCTCTACACACTGTAGCGAGGGTTTGGAAGAGGCTTAAACACCCCCCCCACGCGTGTTTTTTCGGAGGTTACCCAGCACGCTGTGTGTCTCTAAGGTCAACAAAAACGAAAACCCTCCTAGCGAAGACAGGTGATTCTTTTCACTAGGAGAGACAGATGACACCACTGTGAGGGAGAGACAGAGGACAACAATGTGAGGGAGAGACAGAGGACAATACTGAGAGGCAAAGACATAGGACAATACTGTGACGGACAGACAGAGGGACATATATGTGAAGGAGAGGCAGAGGACAACACTGTGAGGAGAGAGACAGAGGACAACACTGTGAGGGAGAGACAGGGCAACACTGTGAGGGAGAGACAGAGGACAATACTATCAGAAAAGAGACAGGACAACACTGTGAGGGAGAGAAAGAGGACAACACTGTAAGAGACAGAGGACAATACTGTGAGGGAGAGACAGAGGACAACACTGTGAGAGGGAGACAGACAGAGGAAATTACTGTGAGGAGAGAGACAGAGGACAACACTGTGAGGGAGAGACAAAGGACACAAAACTGTGAGGGACAGACAGAGGAAATTACTGTGAGGGAGAGAGACAGAGGACAATACTGCGAAGGAGGGACAGAGGACAATACTGCGAAGGAGGGACAGAGGACAATACTGTAAGGGAGAGACAGAGAACAATACTGTGAGGGAAAGACAGAGGACAATACTGTGGGGGTGTGAGGGAAAGACAGAGGGACAATATTGTGAGGGAGAGACAGAGGACAACACTTTGAGGGAGAGGACAGAGGACAACACTGTGAGGGAGAGACAGACGACAATTCTGTGATGGAGAGACAGATGACAATACTGTGAGGGGTAAGACAGAGGACAACACTGTGAGGGAGAGACAAGGACAATACTGTGAGGAGGGAGAGACAGAGGACAACACTGTGAGGGAGAGACAGAGGACAGTAGTGTTAGGGAGAGACAGAGGACAACACTGTGAGGGAGAGAGACAGAGGACAGTGCTCTGAGGGAGAGAGACAGGACAATACTATGAGGGAGAGACAGAGGACAACACTGTGAGGGAGAGACAGAGGACAAGACTGTGAGGGAGAGAGACAGGACAACACTGTGATGGAGAGACAGTACAATACTGTGTGGGGAGAAACAGAGGACAATACTGTGAGAAAGAGACAGAGGACAATACTGTAAGGGAGAGACAGAGGACAACACTGTGAGGGAAAGACAGATGACAATACTGTGAGAGAGAGAGACAGAGGACAATACTGTGAGGGAGAGACAGAAATCAACACTGTGAGGGAGAGACAGAGGACAACACTGTGAGGGAGAGACAGAGGACAACACTGTGAGGGAGAGACAGAGGACAACACTGTGAGGGAAAGACAGAGGACAATACTGTGAGGGAGAAACAGAGGACAATACTGTGAGGGAAAGACAGAGGACAACACTGTTAGGGAGAGACAGAGGACAAACACTGTGAGGGAGAGACAGAGGACAGTGCTCTGAGGGAGAGACAGGACAATACTATGAGGGAGAGACAGAGGACAACACTGTGAGGGAGAGACAGAAATCAACACTGTGAGGGAGAGACAGAGAACAATACTGTGAGGGAGAGACAGAGGACAAATACTGTGAGGGAGAGACAGAGGACAATACCGTGAGGGAGAGGCAGAGAACAATACTGTGAGGGGAGAAAACAGAGGACAACACTGTGAGGGAGAGACAGAGGACAACACTGTGAGGGAGAGACAGAGGACAACACTGTGAGGGAAAGACAGAGATCAATACTGTGAGGGAGAAACCGAGGACAATACCGTGAGGGAGAGACTGAGGACAACACTGTGAGGGAGAGACAGAGGACAATAGTGTGAGGGAGAGACAGAGGACAGTAATGTGAGGGAGAGTCAGAGGACAACACTTTGAAGGGAGAGGCCTAGTGGCAGAGGAAGTTTGTCTAGCATCGGCTCAGCGCGGGGAATATTGACAGAATGCAAACAAAATCAAAGTTACGAATCGAAATATCCACCGTGAACAAATAGACGATCAAAGGAGGAGGAGGAGACAGGGGGGCAGAGGGTGGAAGAGGGGGGCTGTCTGGATTAAAGATCTTTTGATCACGAGTGCCAGCATGTATGAAAGTATAGAGGTTTCGTTGGAACGTTAGGATCAAAGATGGGAGACAGGGGGGGAGCACTTACCCGTATTGACATGGCATACGTTGTTGATTCATGTCCAGCTGGGCATTCCCTTCAGGAATACGAGGAAATACAAGTCAGGGCATACGAGTTGGGGACTGGGATGGGGGGGGGGGGGGGGGGGGGGGGGGGGGGGGGGGGGGGGGGGGGGGGGGGGGGGGGGGGGAGAGACGTCAACACACATAAAAACGTAGTGATAAACTTCAGAATATCGCGTAAAAAAGACGTCCCAAAATCACCACACAGGAGGAGAAAGACTTCAAAACGCAGGAAAATGGCTTCAGAACATCATCAAAATGTAGAAAAAAGAGGACAAAAGAACATAGACAAAGAGACATCAAGACACAGAGAATTAAAGGCAAGAACACTGGAAAACAGATGTCAGAAAAAAAAAAAAAACCAGGAAAACACACAACTGTACACATAAAATAAAACAGACATGAGAACACCCAAACAAGCATGAGTCCACAGGAACACCAAGATATCAGAACGCGGGAATACTAGGCAGAAGAAGCCAGAAGAAAACAGGCATTACAGCACAGGAACACTAACATCGGAACACAGGAAAACATGCATGCAGGAAACCAGGCATGAGAAGAGGAAAAAAAAAATTAGAACATGGGAAAACCAACTTCAGAAGACCGGGAACCTGCCATCAGAACATGATGATACAGACATTCGGAACATGATGACACAGACGTTAGAACACAGAGTATTGACCCTAGAGCAAAGGAAAACAGACATCAGAACATAGGAAATCGACAATAGAATACACGAAAAACAGACATCAAATCACAGGAAAAACAGACTTCAGAACAAGGAAACAAATGTTACAACGTAAACACCTGAAAACAGTCATAGGGGAAAAAAAAAATCACACACACACACACACACACACACACACACACACACACACACACACACACACACAATCACAAACACACACACGGACGTCAAAAAAGGGACATATACATCATAACAAAGGAAAGCAGACATCCAAGAAAGAGGCGTAGACATTAGAATAAAAGAAAAGAGAAAACAGACATAGGCACATGCAAAAACAGACATCAAACTGTAAAAACAGACATCAAAACAAACGAAAGCAAACATCAGAAAATAGCAACGCTGACCTCAGAACAGAGGAAAACAACTATTAGAACACAGTTAACAAACATAAGAACACAGTTAAACATTAGAACACAGTTAACAAACATTAGAACACAATAAACAAACATAAGAACACAATAGAAAATGCACACATAGGAACACAGGGCAATAGATATAAGAACACAAGAACACGGAGATCTGAACAATTAAGACAGACATCAGAACACGGTAAGAAAAATATCAGAAAACACAAAACAGAGATCAGAAAACATGAAAAAAAAACAACGTTAGAACACAGAAAGAGACATCCGAAAATAGGAAACAGACATTGAAACATACGAAAACATGTATCTGAACACAGGAAAACAGATATTAGAATACAGTAGAACCGCTCTCAGAACACAGGAAAACAGATTTGAATACAGTAGAATGGCTCTCAGAACACAGGAAAACAGAGACTAGAATACAGTAGAATGGTTCTCAGAACACAGGAAAACTAGAATGCAGTAGAATGGCTCTCAGAGCACTGAAAAACAGAGATGGGACCACATGGAGACAGACATGAGGACAGAGGAAAACAGAATCAGCACACAGGAGAACAGACAGGCACAGACATCCGAACACAGGAACGCGCATTTCAGAACACAGATAAAGGGAGACACAGTAACACAGGAACGCGAACTTCAAAACACAGGAAAAAGGAACGTAGTAACACAGGAAATCATGGATCAGACAGTAGCAAAACAGAAGACTGTTTTCGCTGCGAGCAGTTTTATCTGTCACAGTTTCAACCTTTCACGTCGCTGAAGGAAAGGTCCCCAAACAGAATAGTTGGTCTTAGCGATTACAGTTTGGGCCCCTCATCGCTCGTTCTTAGCACATCAACTGGCAATCGTCCTTTAGCTGAAAGCGTTCTTCTGAGTGTTACGGCATGAAATAAAATGAGATCATAAAGAGCGGCAAATTCGGCCCATTTCCAAGTAATGAAAAGTAAACAAGGCTGAAAATGCTCTCTCTCTCTCTCTCTCTCTCTCTCTCTCTCTCTCTCTCTCTCTCTCTCTCTCCAGACCCAAGTTTTCATCTCTGTGGTTACGAGAGGCTTGCAATACCAATTTCTGGAACTGACTGCCATCTGCCCTGCGGATAGCAGGCATTACGCTTCACCTTTTCTGAATGAGACTGGAAGAAATTGCGTTCTTTTATCCTCTCTGTGGGCATCATACACCCTGTGCAGGGTATTACAGGACAATAGTAATCAGTCATCTCTGAATCATGTGGGTGTGTGTGCGCATCCATGCTTCTTATACAGAAAATTGAGGAACACCATGTTCTGTACAGTGTGAATGTGCTGTACACCATGTTCTGTACAGTGTGAATGTGCTGTACACCAAAGCTTCTTCTCTGGAACAGCTTCTTATGCAGTAAAGGTTTGCTGACATCCGTATCATGCTGAAAGGTTTCAGCTTCGTGTGTGTGTGTGTGTGTGTGTGTGTGTGTGTGCGTGTGATATTTTACAGCATAAATATAACAGGGCATTTTTACTGCGCCGGGTGCTTTACCATAACAAGGGCATACGGGGTATACAACATCTCCACGCGCATATGCTCATAATGCACACACACACACACACACACACACACGCGCACACTACACACACACAAACGCGCGCGTGTTTATATAGTTATTAGAGGTTTTGAGGTTGTTCACCTTTTAGGAGTTTGTAACTGCGTTGATATATGCCGCTTTAATTGCGTTCCATAATTGACGTATCTGTTTGTAACTGCGTTGATATATGCCGCTTTAATTGCGTTCCATAATTGACGTATCTGGCCACCACCTTTCCCCCTTCCGCTAAGCCCTCCTCCTGCGGGGGGTAACTCTATATAGCGCCTATTCTCGGCTCTAAGCGCTTTACAACCGACACTCGTTTACACAACGGGCTGCCTACCTGGGTAGTGCGGACTGAAGAGATGCCAACTGGCGCTTGGCGCTTCATTCAGTTGTTTCCCGTGTGATCCAGTCAATATCGTTCACTCAGTTTCCTTACTTCCTTCATTCTTTCCATTTCTCACGCAGGTGCATGCTATGTGTAACGTGTCATCCATACCAACGGCCAAACTGGCCTTCTCTTCCGAAAGTTGGTGACGGTGCGCAAGATATTATGCGTGCGTTCACACACGGAGCCTCGGTTTACAGTCTCATTCGAAGGACTGTATGGGAAATGGAGTCAGAACCAATGTTTACTCCGAGGGAAAAAAAAATCCCCCTGTACCGAAACGCCCCAGCGGAGATTCGAACCCGCAACCCCAGGATCACCAAGATTACGAGTCAGGCGCTCTACCAACTGAGCTATTCCGGCTCCTATGCTATTCCGGCTATGTGTATATTTGTCTTGCATGCTTTTCCACTTTCGTGATTATATCTGACGTCTGAGGGGGCATGCATCCAAATGTATCATTTCTGTTTATACTTTTGCACGTGGGGAGATGTCTCTTCACGGGATGTGAGCGTTGGAGAAAATGGGGGAGGTGGCGGGGGACCCACGGGGACCCACGGGGAGTGGGTTGGAAAGGGAAGAAGAAAGGAAAAAGAGAACAGTTCACGAATGCGAGAACATCTGATTGTTTTCAGTAGTTGATGACTTGATACCTGGCCTCAGTCTTGTCACACAGTCCCCTGAGGAAGACCTGTTTGGTCGAATCATCGGGAAGAATTTTATGAGCCTGTTATGTTTATCTTCATTTTATGTGCGTTAACACACACACACACACACACACACACACACACATATATATATATATATATATATATATATATATATATATATAGAGAGAGAGAGAGAGAGAGAGAGAGAGAGAGAGAGAGAGAGAGAGAGAGAGAGAACACAAAAAATAACAAGCTTCTCGTTTTCCTAGATTTTCGGCGAGCACACCTGCCTTCCTCAGGGACTTTACTGGTCTTAAAGCTCACGCACGTTTTACAAATCTTTGTGACAATCACTCAGCTAAACAAGAAAGAAGAAGAAGAAGAAATAGGAAAAGTGAAAAGCATGGAAAACAATATGCAATAACGGAACACACACTCACAGGCGTATACATATCCTGAATATAGGAATGGCGTGCCATTCGCACGTGTGGTCGAGTAAGTAAGTGCGCGAAAGCGGCGGAGCGGGCAGGGTGGGGGGGGGGGGGGGGGGGGGGGGGGGGGACGAGCATGGCTGCAAACGTATGAGTTTGTGTGAATGGGCCGCGCTTCTGCGTTATGGAATGTGAATTTAGTAGTAGCAGTAGTAGGGAGAAGGAGTAGTCGTAGTCGTAGTAAGAGGAGCAGCAGTAGTAGTACAAGCACACGTGGTGGCAGTCGCAGTTGTCATAATAGTAGTGGTAGCAGTGGTAGTAAATGTAATAACAGGAACAACGATGATGTGGACGCACGTGTGAGTGCGCGCGTGAGCGTGTGGGTAAGTACGTACACTTGTATATGGGTGTGATAGGGGGGGGAGGGGTGGGGGGCGAGGGGAAGGAGCTTTGGGGAGAGACGGGCAGCGGAAAGGGTAGGGGGAAAGGTCATGCTACCCAGTCTTCTCCAGCGGAGGTCATCCTCACCCCACGTGAGTGGCTCTCTATCTCTCTATCTGTCAGAGAACAGCCCCCTCCCCACCCCTCCCCCTCACCCCATGTGAGTGGCTCTCTGTCAGAAAACAGCCCCCTCACCCTCCCTCACCCCACGTGATTGACTATCTGTCAGAGAACAGTCCCTCCACAACGCTGACAGCCGTTTGAGAAATGATATCCAAATAAAACAGTGCTGCTTACGTAGAGATGATGATGATGATGATGATGATGACCTAGGATGGGTGGCGATAGAAAACGCTCCTTCAGAGGACAATGAGAACAGACTTCGACGTGAATCATTCTGGTTTCACAAATTACGTACAAATTAAGTACAGATCACCCAGAGGGTCTCAACATGGTCACCTAGGTTCTTCCCCGTGCCCTCCCTCTCCCCAACCTCCCCTTCCAACAGCACCTACACCTTTCATCTCCCTTCGCCTCTTCCCCCTCCCTATCTACACTATCTACCCTCACTGCCACACCCTTCATTCAAGCCTTCTTTTAAACCTTCTCCTTCTAGGCTCTTGACCATCTTCCTCTCTACACCCCCCACCTCCCCCTTCTCCTAAATGACTACTCTGTGCACATACTCATGGATAACTGCTCATGCTAGTCCCCCTCTTATCCCCTCTTCCATCCCCTCAGTAACCGTTCTATTTCTTGTATTGTGTTATGTAAGAGGACACTTCATTCATTCCCTCCCTCACACGCACGTGCGCGCGCAAGCCTACATGCGTGAGCGCACGCTCACGTGCACACGCATATTTTTTAAAAAATGTCGCCCCTAACCCCGTCCCTCTCCCCCCCTCCCCCCCCCCCCCCCCCCCCCCCCCCCCCCCCCCCCATGCTTTTACCCTCTTCCCGCGCCCCTCTTCCTCTTCAGCTCCACCTCGTATTAGTTGGTGAGTGATTGGTCAGCCTGGTGGTGGTCTGTGTACTGTAGCTGTGACTTGCTTTATGGATAGTCCTACCGTACGCACTTATTTACATAGTTTGATGTGTACAAGAATGTTACATACAGGTGAGATGAACAATTGAATCTACAGCAAGTCAATGAAGCCCGGTATTCTCTCTCTCTCTCTCTCTCTCTCTCTCTCTCTCTTTGTGGGGGGAGGGCTTGTGTGCGTGCGTGTCTGTGTGTTAGCGTGCGTGTGTGCGTACGTGCGTGCGCGTGTGTGTGAGTGTGTGTGTGTGTGTGTGTGTGTGTGTTGGGGGAGGTTGGGTGTGATTGGTGATGGGAGTGTCTACAGGCGCAGTGTTTTGTTTTGAATCACTGTTTGTTCCCTGCCTGATGTTCGATTTGTTCTCTGTTTGGGTGCCTGTGCCAGGCAGCTTCAGTTCTGTGAGTGATGTTCAGAGAGGCGAGTAAGGACTGTTTAGTCGCGTCAGTAGTACCAAAACAAACAACTCCCTGAGGACGGGCCAGTGCCGAAACGTTGGAAAGAACGAACTTGCTTGCTTGCTTGCTTTTCATTCTGTGGCTGTTTCCAGACAGACAGACAGACAGATATACACATATGCATATAAACATATATAGACATACACGCACGTGCGCGCGCGCGCGTATACGCACACTGAGGTACACGCACACATAAACATACACATACATATTCGCGCGTTTGCGCTTGCATGCATCTCTTCTGTACCCATGCACAATTCAGGCGCATACCCAAGCACACTCACACTTATGCGTCCTCCCCCCCCCCCCCCTCCACTCCCCCACACGCACACACAGACGAACGCACGCACACGCACACATACACAATGGTGCGCGCACGCGCACACACACACACACGCGCGCGCGCGCGCGCTAGAGCACACACACACACACACACACACACACACACACACACACACACACACACACGTACTCGCGCGTGCGCGCACACACACACACACACACACACACGCACACACACACACACACACGCGCGCGCGCGCGCGCGCGGTATGTACTTACCCACTCGCGCGCGCACGTACGAACGCGCACACGCACACATACACCACACTCCCTCTCTCTCTCTCTCTCTCTCTCTCTCTCTCTCTCTCTCCGCGTTCTCGCCCCTACCGCTAGCAACCCCCGCAGGCTGGGCATCAGTGGGAAGAGTTGCTGGAAGGAACGGTCTCGGGATGAGTTCTGTCAGATGACAGTGACGGACCGGGGCGGGTGGGAGACGGCCAATAAGTTCCGGATTTGTGCCGCGGAAAACGCTGAAAGATTTCCCCCTGGATTCGTCTCTTCCCTGAACTTTCCGAAAGTTGCCAACGGAAATATAACGGAAAAAAAACTGGGGGTTATGTGGGAAAGCAAAGAACTTGAATTCCCTCTTCTTCTGTCTCGCGGCCTGTCTCTATCTCGCTGCCTCTGTCTCTATGTGTCTCTGTCTGTCTGTCTCTCTTTCTCACGGCTTCCGTCTGTCTGTCTGTCTGCCTATCTATGTCTCTGTCTGTAGGTCTGTCTGCCTGTCTGTCTGTCTCCCTCTCTCCCCCCCCCCCCCCCCCCCCCCCTTCGGTATAGTATGGTTGTGTCAAGGTGTTGGCTCTGAGGGAGGGGTTCATATCAGAATTTAAGGGCAGTGAGCCGACCAGCCCACGTGCAACACGTGGAGAATGCAGCGGCAGTGGTGGGGGTGGTGTTGGCAAACAGAGCTGTGTTCACTCCAGCGATCAGGGCAGGGACAGTGGGCAGGGATTAACCAGCCGACGTTTCCGTGGGGGGAAAGGAGGGTGGGGAGGTTTTACTGATCGTGTTCCACGTGGATACCAGCATGAGGACAGGGGACCCGAACATGTTCCTGCTGTCTCTTTGTGACAACATGAATGGTGTCAGTGTGCATGGATACTCTAGTGGTAAGAGGAGTACTGGTGGTGAACAAAGACGCGGTGGTTTACCCAGTGTTACCAGGAGTGGTGGCAGTGTGCGTGGACGAGGTGGTTCTCTGTCTGCTAGAGGTGGTGTCAGTGGACAAGGACGGGCCAGTGTCAGTGTGAACCACGCCAGGACTGGTCAGCCCTCCCCTCCAGTCAACAAGAGTCCTGGTAATAATCTTCCCCCCAGAAGATCCACACGTACTCGATAGGACAGGCAGGGTCATTTTGCTCATTTGAGTTTTCTTGTCTATAATGTTGAAAATCTTTATTCTAAACTTGGCGACTTATCTTTTATGAACTATGTATCTGTGTTTGATTTTGCCTGCTTAACTGAGACTTTTGTGGATAACGCATTTGATTACAATGGAATTCTTACAGATCATGTTAAATTTGCTGCTCCAGCAAAAAAATTGTCCCGTCAAGGGAGAAATTCTGGTGGCGTTTTTGCTGCTTGTGAGAAAATCATGGGCAAGTTATGTGTCAGTCATTAATATAAATTGTGCAAATACGGTTGTTCTGAAACTACATAAATCTGTTCTCCAATGTGATAAAGATATCTTAATAATTGCTAGTTATATTGTGCCTGAAAATGGTCCTTTGTACGATCCGTTGCAAATGAAAGATGGAATTATCTGGTTACAAGAAAGTATTTTGGACATTGATCGAAATCAAGATTTTTATATTATGTTAATGGGTGATCTGAATGCTAGGACTGGAAACGAAGAACCAAAAGAGAAGAACAAATGATAAATTATTCTCCTTTTGGGATATGTATGAAGGTGTTGATGATGACTGTTCAAATGCATACTGTTTACAACGCAGATCGAAAGATGGCTATATAAATAACTTTGGTAAGTCGTTGTTAGATTTATGTTTTCTGCTTAATTGTATTACTGCTAATGGTTGTTGTTCCAACTATACCAGTGGAGACTACTTATATTTCCCCTCGTGGCTTTAGTGTTATTGATTATGTGGTATTGTCTGAACATTTATTTCTAAAAACTAAATTGTGATTTAAATGTTGGAGACAAGATAGATTCATGGCACTTACCTGTGGAATTAGGTTGAATTATAGAGATAGAAACGGTAACATTGCCCAGTCTGTGATCGAACCTTTACCTGAAGATCGAATTGTTTGGTCTGATGAATTTATAAATGAAATATAAAGAACAACAACAATCTAAGGAGTTTACACAGTGCATGTTAAATGCTCAGACAGAACTTAGCCCTGACATCAATATGTCTACTGATATATTTGCTAAAGCACTATGTAGTTCAGCTGCATGCATGATTAGAACTGTAGCAAACGGCCACAGAAAGAAAAATGAGTGGTTTGACGAAGAGTGTGCTCGAAAAAAGAAAAACGTTAGACATCTGTTGAGAACATTTAAACGTGATAAGAAGGGAGTGGAAGAGAAAAAGAAGCTTACGTCATAGAAAGAAAAGATTATAAACTCATGCTATACAAAAAGAAAAAAAGAGTTTGATGATATTAAGCTAGATAAACTCAAAAAATCAAAGAATGATTCAAAATTGTTCTGGCAAACAGTTTCGATCCATTAATAGGAAATCTGTAATCTATAACAACATCATAACAGAACAATGGCATGAACACTTTAATTTATTTCATGAACCAAACAAAGAACTACATGCAGAAGAGTCTAACTTTACTGGAGACTCAGATGAGGGAAGTTTTGAGGTTCCTTATAATGCCCTTATTTCTAGACATGAGGTTTACGCCAGTATTGATAGCCTCAAAGCTGGAAAGAGTTCAGGGCCTGACAAGATCATAGGCGAATTGTTAAAAAATGCAGATGTTTCCGTTATTGATTTCCTTGTAATGTATTGCAATAAGATATTGATCTCGGAGTTTTCCCCTTGGAATGGTCAACATCTATTATCATACCGATACATAAGAAAGGTGATGCTGATCAGCCAAATAATTACAGAGGTATTGTTTTAACCAGCGTGTTGAGCAAAGTTTATACAAACATTTTGAATAAAAAAGATTAACTAAATGGGCAGAACAAGAACAGAAAATAATAGAGGAGCAAGCAGGCTTCAGACAAGGATATAGTACCGTTGACCATATTTTTACTCTATATGCAATTGCTAGTAAATTTCTGGCTAGGAAAACAAAACTTTATGTTGCCTTCGTCGATTTTAAAAAGGGTTTTGATTCTGTTGATAGAAATTTATTGTGGTCGATTCTGAAGAAAAATGGCGTGAAAGGTAAACTGCATTGGGCACTGAAAGGTATGTATAATGAGGTATTAGCTTGTGTGCGCATCAGGGTAGTTACACAGATTACTTTACGTGCCCGAGAGACGTAAAAACAAGGATGTCTTCTAAGTCCATTATTGTTTTCATTTTCATATCAACGAATTAGCTATTGAAGTGTCCAAAACAGGCAAACACGGTATCCAACTCATCCCAGGTGCAGTAGAATTATTTCTTTTATTGTTTGCTGATGATGTTATCTTATTGTCAGAATCTATTGTTGGACTCCAGAAACAGTTAAATGGCCTTAAAAAAGAAGCTGACAGATTACACTTGACAGTTAACCTTGAAAAAACAAATATAATAGTGTTTAAATTGGGGGGGCTACTTAGCTACAAGGGAAAGATGGTTCTACGGAAATGATCAAATTGCTGTAACCAATTCTTATAAATACTTAGGAATGTCCTTCACAACTAAACTGAGTATACATGCTGCCTTGTCTGATGTTTGTAGAAAAGGAAGAAGAGGTACTGTAGAAATAATCAAAACATTGAAGAAACTAGGCGCAATAGAGCCTGGTCTGTTCTGGAAACTTTTTGATTCTCAGATTGAACCAGTCCTAACATATGCTGCTGAAGTATGGGGATTAGAGGAAGAAGGGAAACGAATCGAAGCAGTGCATACATTTGCTATTAAAAGATTCCTTAATGTCCCCCTACATGCCTCAAATAAAAAAAAGCATACGGCGAAACAGGTAGATATCCACTTCATATAAGAACTCCTGTGAAATGTATAAAATATTGGATAAGACTGATTAATTTACCTATGACGAGAAATATGCAGACAGGGACTATGAAATGCTTTTGTCGTTGCATGAATCGGGACATTTTCACTGGGTATCAAATATTCACAAAATTTTGACTATAAATGGATTTGGAATAGTATGGTTAAACCAGGGGGTGGGTCATGAAAACAGTTTTATTTCTTTATTTGAAGACAGGATTATCGCATGTAGTAAACAAAATTGGCACTTTGAGCTAGAAAATAATGATAGATATAGATGGTACCATTCCTTTAAGGATATATTTCAAACAGAGAAATACTTAACATGTGTTAGGAACTATTGGCACAGAATTAATTTGACAAGATTTCGGTTAAGAGTAATTGGTCTAAAAAAATTGTAAAAGATGGTTCCTAAATGCTTCAATTAATCAGGAAGATACCAGTTGTCCATGTTGCGACAATGAGTGTGTGAAGACGAGGTGCATTTTTTTTATTTTACTGTGAAGCTTATAAACATATTCGAAAGAACTGTTCCTGTTTAGTATCCTTTTCTGGAGTTCCAAACGAAATTAGTGTCGCGAATATTCTTTCAAGTGATAATCCCAATAGGTTACAAGAATTAGCTAGATATATCGCTCTTTCGACGCAAATCAGACAAAAAAGATGAATGCTCCTAATGAGATATGATAATTAATTTGCAGAACAAAATGATCCTGAATTTTTGCTATATAAACGTGCACATTACTGAATGGGAGGATTGTGGGAAAGAATAGGGGGGGGGGGTGTAAACAAAAATCGATTGCAAGAGGTTATATTTTGCTTTATTTATTTGTTTCTCTATATCTACCCCTTCAGTGAGGGGCCTTGGCCTGAACTGAATAAAACTTTGTCATTGTCATTGTCTCTCTCTCTCTCTCTCTCTCTCTCTCTCTCTCTCTCTCCCTCCCCTCCCCCCCCCCCCCCCCCCCCCCCCCCCCCCCCCCCCCCCCCCCTCTCTCTCTCTCTCTCTCTCTCTCGGTATAGTATGGTTGTGTCAAGGTGTTGGCTCTGAGGAGGGGTTCATATCAGAATTTAAGGACAGGCTTTTTTTTCGTCTCACAAACAAATGCGGCATTTAGAAATGAAAGCTGACGAAAAATATGCCTGGTACCGTTCCTTTGAAATTACGTTTGAAGCGGAGAGGTATGTCTTCAATAACGAATCAAATTATGAAAGACGATCTGACATTGTTTAGGGGAAGAGTACACGGGTCCAGGTCTATCAAAAGACTGATTTATGTCCAAAGAACAAGGTGCCTACTGCCCAATGTACTGTCATAACAAGGAAGATGAACTCACTTTTTTCCTCAACGTTGCTTCCTTTCAAACATTCTCAAAACAAATTCACTTCTCAACATGGCCGGCCCATAGCAAGTGTACAATAAGCTTCCTGTATTTCCTATATTTTTTCATTTCTTGTTCCTTTTCTTCCACCTCTTAGTTCTTTCTTTTTTTTTTTTTTCATCGTTCCTTTGCTTGTTTCTTTGTTTTTCCCCCACTTTCTTCTTTCTCCCTCTCTTACTCCTTCTCCCCTTTCTTTCTCCTTTTCTCATTCTTTACTTTTTCTGTTTCTTTTTTTCTTTTACTCTTTCTTTCTTCTTTCCTTATTTTTTTCTTTTTTTCCCCCCACTTTTCGTCATTCCTTGTTTTCTTTCACCTTTTAATTCTTCTTCTTTCTTCTTTTTTTTTTCATCTCTCGTCCTATCTTCTTTCTTCCTTTTTGCTTTCTTTTCTTCGCTCTTATCTCTCTTTTCTTCTTTCCCTTTCTTCCCTTTCGTTCTGTATTCTTAGCTTTCTCTTTTTCTTTCTTTCTGTCTTCGTTCGTCTTTTTCTTTCTCTCTCGTTTTTGCTTTTAACTGTTCCTTCTCGATTCCTTTCTCCACTCCGTTTTCCCTGTCTTGTGTTCTTTATCACTTTTTCCCATGTTTCCTTCTTTTTTATCCCTGTTCTGTTCTCCATCCTTTCTTTGCTTTCTTTCTTCCTAACTTCTTCCTTTTCTTTGCCTCTTCTGTTCCTCAGTCCTCCTTTCCTTTCATTCGTTCATTCAATCATGTCTGTCTCTCTGTCTTCGTTGCTTCTTTCCTTTCTTTCTTTCTTCCTTCGTTCCTTCCTTCTTTTTTTTTTTTATTACACCTCCTTTCCGTTTTCCTTCTTCCTTCCTTCTTTCGTTCGTTTCCGTCCTCTTATCTTCATTCGTTTTTTTCTTTTTTTTCACTTTTTTTTCTCTTTTATTCCTTTTTTTCATTCTCTCATTTTTCTCTTCTGTTCTGTTTTCCGTTTTGTCCTTTTTTTCTTCTTGTTTTCTTCCAGTATTCCTCTTTTCTTTTTTTCGTCCCATCTCTTCGTTTCTTTTTCCTGTCTCCACTGCTTTCCTTTATTTTCCTTTTTTTTTTTCTGGGGGGGGGGGGGGGGGGGGGGGGTCTTTCACGTCTCTATCCTGTCTCTTTTTTATTTTCTTCTTTCCTTTCATCATTCCTTCTTTCATTACTTCCTCTCTCTCTCTCTCTCTCTCTCTCTCTCTCTCTCTCTCTCTCTCTCTTATTTGTTTCTGCTATGTTCATGCGGTTTTTTTTTTCTTTCTTTCTCTCTTTCTTTTCTTTACTTTTCTTTCTTTCTATTTCTTCGTTCTTTCTTCCTTTTTTTTTTTTTTTTGGCCTGTATATATTTTTCACCGGAGCTTCCCTTTCTCTCTTTCTTTTCTTTACTTTTCTTTCTTTCTATTTCTTCGTTCTTCTTCCTTTTTTTTTTTTTTTTTTTTTTTGGCCTGTATATATTTTTCACCGGAGCTTCCCTTTCTTCGTCAATGAAAGAAGATCAATAGGACACATGCTGTTCGTGTGGTCAATGTGTGTGACGTGCAACTTTGTGTGGAGTTGAGGGAGTCGCACACAGTTGTAAGAAACAGCTGTTTTTTTTTTCCCCGTTAGACTACTAGAATAATGGCTTTTGTTGTCGAGCAAAGATGTTTATTTTGTCGTTACAGTTTTTGCTCTCTCTCTCTCTCTCTCTCTCTCTCTCTCTCTCTCTCTCTCTCTCTGTGTGTGTGGTGTGTGTGTGTGTGTGTGTGTGGTGTGTGTGTGTGCGTGTGCGGCGTGCGTGCGTGTGTGTGTGGTGTGTGTGTGTGGTGTGTGTGTGAGACAGAGTTTTCTTAATCACTTCCATGAAAGAAAGCTGGTATTTTGGTTTGTTTGATTTACTTGGAAATGGTAAAATGCCTTAGTTCTGTCTCCTGGTTTGTTTGTTTGTTTGTTTGTTTCGCTGTGTGCATGTTTTTTGCTGTTGTTGCTGTTGTTCATTCATTCGATTCCCTGTTTTGTCTGCGAGGACACAGATGTAGCTTTCGCCTTCCATTCTACTCGGCCTTTGTTTTCACCCATCGAAGGGATTCTCAAACAAAGTGAAAAGGGTTTTTTTTTTTTTTTAAAATCCTGTCTTTCCAAAACCCACTGTCACTGCCACGTCCCCCCTCTATTCTTGAATGAACAAATACAACACCACATATACACACCTGTGACTGTAACTTTCCCAGGAGAAGTAGGGCACAAAAGGGCAACGCCAAACTGGAACTTTTTCTTTCCTTTTCTTCACATTGTCTTTGCTTTGTTTGTT
>JADBJO010023130.1:25000-26961 GCA_016801955.1 Conus betulinus
TAAAAAAGCTGTAAAGCTTATCCATTTTTACCCTCTCATTAAAATATTCGTATTCTCTCTCTCTCTCTCTCTCTCTCTCTCTCTCTCTCTCTCTCTCGTTACACACACACACACACACACACACACACACACACACACACAACACACATCCACACACACACACCACACTCTCTCTCTCTCTCTCTCTCTCTCTCTCTTCTCTCTCTCTCTCTCTCTCTCTCTCTCTCTCTCTCTCTCTCTCTCTGTGTCACACACAACACACACTCAACTCTCTCTCTCTCTCTGTTCACACACACACACACACACACACACACACACACACACACACACACACACACACACACGCTCGCGCGCACACACCACACACACACACACACACACACACCACGCTCGCGCGCACACACACACACACACACACACACACACACACACACACACACACACACATTTATGCATACATATGTACATATGTATATGTGTGTATATAGATCTCTCTCTCTCTCTCTCCTCTCTCTCTCTCTTTTTATATATATATATATTATATATATATATATATCATATATATTCTACATATGTATACATAGAGATAGATATATATAGATATAGATATACGCGCTCATGCACGCGCTAGAACACACACACACACACACACACACACACAACACACACACACACACACCACACACACAACACACACACACATCCAGAGACTTTCATGTGGCAACACCATAGAAACATGAGTGCAGCTATTAACAACGTACAAATTCCTGTCGGCTACAAACACAATACGAAAACACCACATGCTGAACAACATACAAACTAAGGAGAGAAGAAAAATCGATGAAAGAGAAAAAAAAATCGAGGAAAAAAAAAAACAAACAAGAAGAAAATAGAAGCAAATTTAAAAACAATTCAAAGCCAGAAAAGTAATTCTTTGTATGTGTCGTTTAAGAACATCAGAGAGAAAATATATATATAATGAATTCCAAGGGTAGCTGAGCACCATTCCAGCAATTTTCAGAGCAGCTTGGTGTTGCAATGTCTGCAAGAAATACTGAATTATAAACAAAAACTTGCTCTTACGTCTTGGATTGAACAAATAGGGGGAGATAAGCATTCATATCTGCAGTGGTGGATAATTCTGCCTAAGTAACAGTATGTGCTTGAGTGGGTGAATGGGGAATAATAAATGCTTCTCAAAGTGAGCCTTCAGCAAGCTTATAGTCTCCAAACTCCAAAGGGGAGGAAACTCACTAACATATTATAACTCCTGGTCAGATACCGGTATTTTGAAAAACTGTTTCTCCACAGTGACCTCGGAAAGTCCTAACTTGATTCCTCTGCTTTTTTATTTTTTATAAACCATTGTTTATAGAATGTTGTTGTGAAATGTTTGATGAAACCTCATTACAATCTCACAGTAGTAACCCCACTTATTAGTAAATAACCTGCAGAAAAAATATCAACAAGCTAATTACATGCACAGAAATGAATCACATGTCCCTCAATGCTAGTGAAAACCAAATGCATGTATGTCACAACACGCCAGAAACGACAGAAAATGACCTCCTCATTTGCGCCATTACATGCCCAAGGATAAAAGATTGAAGATGAGAGGTACATCGCAAAAAGTTTTAGGTGTTATTATTGACAACGATTTATCTTGGTCTCACCACATTGCGGATCTTGGGAAACGTATCTCTAAGAGAATATATCAACTTTCAAAAGATAATAACATTTCTAAAATCATCACTCCAGAAGACATTCTTTCATGCGCACTTTCTTTCTCTTATCAGTTATGCATCCACGTTATGGGATAATGCCAGTGAAACTAATCTGAAACTAGTAAGTCGTCTGCATAAAAGGGCCATTAAATTAATTCAGTTGAAATCCAATACCTTGACAAAGAGGGGATTACAAAACTTTAAATATCTTCCATTTAAAGACAGACTCTACTTCAA
>JADBJO010023131.1:0-5000 GCA_016801955.1 Conus betulinus
TTTGCCGTTTGCTTCTCCCTGCAACATTTGATGAGTCCTGTCATACCAGTCAAACCGAGGCCATCTGCATTTGCTTCTGTTCTACTGTGTGTTCCTGGTCGACCATGTTCTAATTCAAAACCTTTTGCCAATCTTAAACATATCCTTTCTTGTGTTTGTTCCTTTCTTCTTGTTGGTGCGTGAATGTAGAAGGCGTCGGGTATATTAGCAAGCTTGAACCATCCTTTTTTTGCGGAAGTTTCTAAGTGTTTTTTGTATGCCCTATGCCTGCGTTTTTGTACAAAGCGAATTTGTGTCTTCAGCAGCAGTGTCTAGGAGTTATGGGCTTTAGACTGTAGAAGACATGGAAGCGTAGAATTATCCGTTTCTTGTTTTTCATTGATCTACCTGTCACTGACTCGTTTAAGATTTCATTTAAACAGATTGTCGGTTATCATTTAGTAGGTCTATAACTTCAAATGGGGGAAATCAGCGTTGCCGATCTTAAAATAAAGTTTACGAAGTAAAAGAAAGCAATGGATTTATCATATTTGCATGCACCAAAACTTGTCGAAACCATCCAATTTCTTTCAGTCTATAAATAGGTGACTTTGTGTTCCAGTATTGTTTTGCAACCATGGTTTTTGTTTCACGAAACTTAGGTGGATAGACGTTATCACATTAGTGGGAATACCTGGATGTTTCCAACTGAACACCTTTTTCTTCATGAGTTTGAACTATCTATTTGACTTTCCCTTGTCTAACTTTCAAATTCTATTCTGTATTGATTCCAGATCTGTTGTACAAGCACGAAAATCATCTCATGTCAGAGTGAGAATTGGCTGTGCCTTCTCTGTGCGTGTATTTACAACTGACCTTTGTTGAATTCCCTCACATTCCACTTCGGTAACCCTGCTGCAATCATTTGAATCGCCTAGAACTTGCTGCATCGGATGCGTCTCTTCAAAATAGAAAAAAAAAGAAAAAAAAGAAAGAAAAGAAAGTGATATTACATATTGTTGTGTCATAGGGAGGAAACGGTTACGAAATCCCAATATTCATCATTAACTGAGGAATAGGCCTTGAATTAGAATACGTAAAACACCCGAAACTACTTTGGAAATCTTATTTGAATGCATTGTAGTCTATTATGCGTTCCAATGTTTGTTAGTTGAATGTCTAAGCTAATCCTTGAGCACAATACCTTTTACCTAGTTGTAGGAAGAAACTCTTGGTAGAGTTTGACAGCAGAGGGACTTCGGAGAAGACATACACCTCTGTGAAGTATTTCAGCCTGGACTCCTTACACCTTAAAAGGGCCGGCCATATCCAGATCATGACTTCTAGATGTCCTTCTGCTGTCAGACTTGTTTTCGTGGCGCTGCCTGGAATCGAACCCAGGCTTCTCTGGATGGGTGGGTGACTCAAGACGTGCAAAGTGCTATCGGACACCTGCTGTATGCTGGAAAATTCAAGCCTTATGAAATTTCGCCTTTTTTCTCCTCCTCGACCAGAGCCAGCTGGAATTCTTCTCAGCTGCCTCTGTCATTGTCTTCAAGGTTCTGGTCCTCTTCTTACCAGAAATCGCGAGCTGTTTTATGAGACATAGACTGATGAGCCCATATTTGAGAGAAGAGTGATTCTGGACCTTAGCCGAAACTACTGCCTACTCTGTTTCGTACTCACCCCATGTGAGTGATTTGAGACATGGTTGATGAATATTTCACACTGAGTGATATCAGCATGGGCCTATTTCCACCACACCGTCACATAAGATGGTAAGTTTGGGAACTGGTGTACATTCACCTCATTGGTGCCTCAGGTCCATGTCCTAAATCGTTCACCTTGGAAATGATTTCGGAGTAGTTCTGGCTCAGGGCAGAATCACTCCTCCCTCAAATTCAGGCGTGAAATGCTTAGACTGATATGCTTTGTCGTTTGGACTCATAAACCATTTCGAAGGGAGTGATTTTCGAACAGAGAGGGAGGTCAGTCCTGATTTGGGCACTGTGGACGCTTTGGGCACGTGCCCTTTCTCACTTGATGGGGAATAATTTCGACACTTTATTATGAGTGTCTGCGCTGGACTCTCTTCAGCAAGATGGAAAATAAATTTGTGTGACTTATTTCCAACTGTCTCACTCCTTCCTCTCCTCCCTCTCGAACGCTCCCTCTTTGTGAATTTTGGCATGAGGATAATTGCTTTAGAACAGGCATTAGATGATGGAAAGAGTACAGTGTGTCCCAACATTAGCAACGGGGCTAGCAGTCCTAAAATAGAATCTTCACGTATCTATTTGTATTTAAGTATACACTGGAATCATGCATTTCTTATGTCAACAGTCTTGTTCTTTTTCAAAATGATTTCGAAGGCTGACTAAGAGGAAAGAATTTGTCATATCCTTCTGTGTCGCCAGTCCCTAAATATATAGTTATATTATTTGTTTTTTAGTTTAGTAGTTTGTCACCGAGCTAAGCAGCGAGTTAGCTAGTTAATTAGTTGGTTAGTTAGTCAGTCGACTACTTAGTCGGCTAGTTAGCTGGGTAGTTATTTTCGTAGTTAGTTCGTAAGTCAGTCAGTCAGTCAATTCGTTCTTCCTTCGTTCGTTAGTTAGTTCCCTAATTATTTAGTGTTTTGTTTTCTTATTCTGCTCACTCAAAGACATGTCTGTATCAGATGTGCAAGTGTGCATAATCTGGGTGCCATATTTTGGTTTCCAAATCAATGAACTGTGCGACGCAGATATGAGCATTACTATTCCTTCTGGCACCGTGATGATGCTCACGTTCCTCGATATCAGTCTTAGCAGTTTTCGCCCTCTCAGACTGAGTGTATCGGTTCCTTCTGGTCAGCGGCTGATAGCAAACACATTTGCAAGATATATAGAGGATCGAACAGTGCTTGTGGAGGAGGGAACCCTGCAGGTTACGAAATTTTGGGTTCCTGTGAGGGGCCTATACCACACAGCCCCTGCACTTCGTATGATTGTTACAATGTTTCAGGTGATTTATTTCAGTTTACTGAGTTAACTTAGAGAAATAATTGTTCCACGGTCTGCCAAAAGACTTTTTTTTTTTCTTCTACTGTCTACTTGTCTTTCTACTTCCTATCCCGGAATGATGTTTTTTTCTACTCCCTATTCCCTCGTTCTCCTCTCTCTCTCTCTCTCTCTCTCTCTCTCTCTCTCTCTCTCTCTCTCTCTCTCTCTCTCTCTCTCTCTCTCTCTCTCTCTCTGTTTGTGCGTGCGTACGTGTGTGTGTGGTGTGTGTGTGTGTGTGTGTGTGTGTGTGTGTGTGTGTGTGTGTGTGTGTGTGTTAGCACAAACCATACTCACTTTCACAGTACAATGAACAAAACCAAGCACTTAGACGTTTCTAGCTTCAGCTGGACTCCCGACATCAACAGAACCAGGACATTCTTCGACTCTCTGTGACGTCATCTGAAGGAAGGTTCTGGTACCATCAAAAAGAAGGGATATAACTCCCTAGAGTTCACCTCGCTTATTAAGACTATATCTGCCACCAAGAATGCCGGCTGGATAGAGACAATGTTGTATTGTGTCCACGGAAACGTTGGTCCGGCCACTCTGCCCAGATTTCATGAAAAAAGACTGAGTGGGTGTGCACCTTTGCCACTCTTATTTACATTCTCTCTCAGAGAAGTTGCCACAAAACACTCTTTAACAGGCCAGTCTACCATTCCTGCCACATTCATCCATAAGGCCTGGCAGATCCCCTTCACCACCGTATCTCCTACGATTACCATTACGACATTGCCCCACTACCATACTACTTCATCTGTTACTACCCCCTTTCTTCTCTCAGTCTCCGACTGTCATTTTGCCACACTAGCAAAAGCATACGTAGGTATGAAACAGTGCGCTAGGGCACCTGTAATGCAGACAGTCAGTGTCCTAATCGTTAATCTTGCGTGCGCTTCAAATCAAATATTTTACTTTCTGTTTTGCTTGGCCTATAAAATGAGAAAAGGTGGCTCTATTTGCAATGAAAAAAAAAAAAGAGGCGTCTTTTGCTTAGCTATTTTCTGAAACAGGTTTATTAGATTGGGAATCGCTCACAGGAAAGTACAGCCCCGCACCCCCCCCCCCCCCCCCCTCCACCCCTTTCCACCCTACCCTACCCCCACCCCTGTTTTTTTTATTTTATGGTTAATATTTTGCTCGTTGGATTCGGGTCGTAATCTACACCAGATCTAACATATCCAAACTATGGTTTACATAATAATCCAGATTCTATTCAATCAAAATCAATGCATTTTCCTTAAAATAAATCAGAAAATGGTAAAAAAATGTCTAGTGTCCCACTTCTCAATTAAAAAAAAAAAAAAAAAAAAATAAAAATTGATCCACTGTTTCATTCCGATTTACTCTAAAAAACTAAAGGGCCCTTTCTCGGGCAAAGTTTTATTGTTCCATTGCGTCTCATAGACATCGGTACAGCAGAATATGCGTAATTTTCGTGACACAGTTTTTCCCACAGACCAAGGGGGAGGGGGGAGGGGGGGGGAGCGTGAAAAAAAATTACTCTTCGGTGTTTATTAACAGTCACTCACACTTACGTGCGCACAGCCAATAAATGTGTCCGTGCGTGCGTGCGCGCGCGCGCGCGCGCGCGCGCGCGCGCGTGTGTGTGTGTGTGTGTGTGTGTGTGTGTGTGTGTGTGTGTGTGTGTGTCCTTCATTTAACGTCTATCCACTATATTAGACAACAACAACAACAACAACAACAACAACAACAACAAGCGAATGTGTACCGTAGTAATTGCGCGAGTGTGCACATAATGTGTGTGTGTGTGTGTGTGTGTGTGTGTGTGTGTGTGTGTGTGTGTTGTGTGTGTGTGTGTGTGTTGGCATAAGATCTTGACTCCTTGACTATTTAGTCAGTAAGACACTTACACGATGGATAGCAGCGGCACTTCGGGAGCGAACCGTCATCCTACGATTTGGAGATTGGACTTCTGAACCTCATAAACTTTCTATGGGATTACCTCAAGGTTCTCCT
>JADBJO010023131.1:10000-26959 GCA_016801955.1 Conus betulinus
AACTATTATTTGGAATGGGCAAGAAGTTTATTGACGAGTGCAGACAAGGAATGGGCTCGGATCCCGAGATGGCACATAATTAAGGTCTTGAGTGGCTTAGGATGCTTTGAAATAAACTGTAAACTGAAGGAAGTCGTGGGAATTGAAAAGATAAAAAGCTCATTTTGGAAAACGGTAGTACACAAACCTATCTTAAAAAACAAAACATGTATGAGCCTAGTTGATGTGGACAGAGTAAATATCAACAGACAACTTTTATGGAACAACACTTTAATCAGATTCAAGGAGAAAGTGCTGTACTTTCCCCTGTGGAAAAAAAGCACGACCGGAATGAATGAGCGATATCATAAAAAGCAGCGAAAACAGACTCCTGACTAGAGAAGAAGTTACAGATAGAATCGGAAGGAACCACGCAGTCACTTTTTTCGAATACAACGCACTGATTAACGCTATACCAAACATCTGGAAACGATGGACAGAAGATGGCCTGCTAACTGTTGTAAACACCCAAAACGAAAAGGTAGTTATGCCAGACTTCATGACAAATGGACCCAAACCTAAACATATTGCAGCCTTTAAAAAAAAAAAAAAAGAGTCAGTAAACAGTCCTGTTCAGTCATGTGCAGAGGCATTTTGGTTAAGAAAAATTAAACGTTGTGCTAGATGAGAGTATATGTCTACTGGCGGTAAAAGCAACTAAGGAAACTAGACTGAGAGAACTGCAATGGAAAATCCTACATAATATCTACCCAACGAATATATTGCTGCACAAAAAGAAGGAAGTTGACAATAAAAAAAAATGCTCCTTCTGCAGGAACGAAATTGACTTTATAGAACATTTCTTCTACTTTGTGCACCGGTGAGAGCGTTCTGAAAAGTTGTAGAAAGGTATGTACAAAAGTTGGATCTGAAAACAAAGTTAACTTTAAATAACGTTATCTTTGATGTAATCACGGTGAAAACAGACTTGAAAGGTCTCGGTATATTAAATCATATCATTAGCATATATAAGAAAACTAAAGCTCAGACGCCATTACTCATTCTGTTTGAATACAACTACTGAACAGAAACGTTTTTTTTAGACAATGGTAGGAGGAGAGACGGGTTAGTTGGGAGACGAGAGGGGAGCGGGGATAGGGAGAAACAGGAGAGACGGGACAGGGGCAGGGGGGAGTGCGTGGAGGTAAAAAGATTTCATCGAACGCAAGCCAAACCAAAACAAAGCCAAAGTGAAAACACAAAAAAGGCTGCCTATTACAAACATAGGACTCCCCGTAAAGGAAAAAAAAAAAAAAAGAAAAAAGTGGAAGGGGAGGGGGAAGGGGGGAAGAGAGGAGAGAAAAAAAAGAAAAAAAGAAAAAAAGAACGTAGCAAAGGCACGGAAAGGATTGTGGTATCTTAAAGTATACTGCTGGTGTAGTTAGGTGTTTTTTTTTTTTTTTTTTTTTTTTTTTTTTTGGGGGGGGGGGGGGGGGGGGGGGGGGGGGGGGCTTGTGGCTTGGGGAAATATTTGTACAGCCTGCTAGTTAGTAACATGTTCACATATTCAGGTTTCTTGGTACATGTTCAATGCGATGGGTTAGAAACGGATTTTCTTTTTGATGGATGTTGCTTCTTTGAGTGCTTTATTTGACGTTTCAATCAGCTTTCTGTTCGTTGAACCTGATGATAGTTAAATCCATTATGACGTGATCATTACGCGCGCGCGCGCACGCGGTGTGTGTGTGTGTGTGTGTGTGTGTGTGTGTGTGTGTGTGTGTGTGTGTGTGTGTGTGTGTGTGTGTGTGTGAGTTTCCTCCCCATTGGAGAGTGTCTCCTCCTTGGAGACTTTAAGCTTGCTGAAGACTCATTTGAGAAGCATTTATTATTCCCCACTCACCCTCTCAAGCACATACTGTTAGTTAGGCAAAATCAACTGCCACTGCAGATATGAATGTTTATCTCCCCTTAATTCTTCACTCTAAGACATAAGAGCAAGTTTTGATTTATAATTGAATATTTCTTGCAGTCTTTGCAACACCAAGCTGCTCTGTAATTTGCTGGAATGGTGCTCGGTTACTTATCCTTGGAATTTATCAGTCAATTATATTTTAGTCCCTTGTGGATTCATTCCAAGAACTGGCCCTCAGCACTTGTGTCTTAAGAGGTTATCGTTTTATATTTTCTACTTTTCACTAGAAAATGTAGCTTGTTTTGCTCTTTCTTGATTTGCTTTTGCTTCTTAGTGGCACCTTTGATTGGTTTTTTGAAAACTCAACAAAACATAATATGGTATTGCGCACCAGCCTTATTCTGGGATAGCATTCTTCTTAAAACCGAAAAGGCAGAGGAGTTAAGTTACCACTTTCCACGGTCACTGAGGAGAAACAATCAGGTTTCGAAATACCGGTATCTGACCAGGAGTTATATGTTAGTGAGTTTTCTTTGGAGAGTGTCTCCTCCTTGGAGACTATATACTTGCTGAAGGCTCATTTGAGAAGCATGTATTATTCCCCACTCACCCTCTCAAGCACAAACTGTTAGTTAGGCAAAATCAACTGCCACTGCAGATATGAATGCTTATTGAATACTTATCTCCCCTTATTTCTTCACTCTAAGACATAAGAGCAAGTTTTTTGTTATATATATATATATATATATATATATATATATATATATATATATATATATATATATATATAAGAGCAAGTTTTGATTTATAATTGAATATTTTTCTTGCAGTCTTTGCATATATATATATATATATATATATATATATATATATATATATATATATATATATATATATATCAAGAATACTGCTAAAACGCCTAATAAAATTCTCAAAGTGCTCAACCCCTTGGGGAGCAACATCTGTTAAAAATAGGATGATAAAAGGAAGTTTTAAAAAACCAACAGATCTGTTTCGAGCCAGCGCTCTCGTCAGGATCAAGATCCTGACGAGAGCGCTGGCTCGAAACAGATCTGTTGGTTTTTAAAACTTCCTTTTATCATCCTATTTTTATATATATATATATATATATATATATATATATATATATATATATATATATATGTATATATATGTGTGTGTGTGTGTGTGTGTGTGTGTGTGTGGAATGAATGAGTGTGTGCGCACGCGCGCCTCTGTGTATTAGATTGATTGGTTGATAAATGTAGATAGACAGTTAGATAGATCAGATGTATTTTAAAACCTACAGAGTTGAGATTTTCCCATGAGTCATAATTAATGAAGTTCTATCCTACTACACTAATGATAAATATACTCTACGACATCATGTACAAACATGTGAACAGTTACTGTTTCATTCCCTCAACTGTCATCATCATTTGAACGTTTTTCTACCAAGGAGGTAAATATAAAAATATTGCCGTGACAGGCCGTTTGAATTTAATCATCATAAAACTGACGCTACATTAAAGCGAGGTTGTTGCACTCCTTTGGAGTGTCTGAGAATGTGTTCCTAGTACGATTCTAGCAGCAGTTTAGTAAAGAAATGTCAGTTGTACTTGGTTTGTCTCTATCTCTGTTTCCTGCAGTACCTGTTTACCTCTGTGTCCGGCAGTGCCTGTCTCTGTTTCCGGCAGTGTTTGTGTATCTCCGTTTCCGGCAGTGCCTATCTCTGTTTCCGGCAGTGCCTGTCTATCTCTGTTTCCAGCAGTTCCTGTCTATCTCTGTTTCTGGCAGTGTCTGTCTGTCTCTGTTTCTGTCATTGCCTGTCTGCCTCTGTTTCCAACAGTGCCTGTCTATCTCTGTTTCCGGCATTACCTATTTCTCTCTGTTTCCGACATTCTGTCTGCCTCTGTTTCCGGCAGTGCCTATCTATCTCTGTTTTTGGCAGTACCTGTTTCTCTCTGTTTCCGGCAGTGCCTGTCTATCTCTGTTTCTGACATTGCCTGTCTGTCTCTGTTTCCGGCAGTGCCTATCTCTGTTTCCGCCGGCAGTGCCTGTTTATCTCTGTTTCCGGCAGTGCCTGTCTATTTCTGTTTCCGGCAGTGCCTGTTTATCTGTTTCCGGCAGTGCCTGTCTACGTCTCTTCCATGTCTCTCAGCCTTTGACTTTCTCTGCGTCACACTGCACAGCGGTAAGAGTGCTTCACACTGTACAGTTGTTAGTCCGCATCACAAAATTGTGTACTAAACAGATGTGTTTCAAACTAAACAGATGTGTTTCAAACTAAACAGATGTGTTTCAAACTAAATAGACGCGTTCCAAACTAAACAGTGGTCAGTCCCGCAGTGAGTCTGTCTGCGTTACACTGTATAGCAGTGAGTCTGTCTGCTTCACACTGTATAGCAGTCAGTCTGTCTGCTTCCCACTGTATAGCAGTGAGTCTGTCTGTTTCACACTATATAGCTATGAGTCTGTCTGCTTCACACCGTATAGCAGTGAGTCTGTCTGCTTCACACTGTATAGCAGTGAGTCTGTCTGCTTCACACTGTATAGCAGTCAGTCTGTCTGCTTCACACTGTATAGCAGTCAGTCTGTCTGCTTCACACTGCATAGCAGTGAGTCTGTTTCACACTGTATAGCAGTGAGTCTGTCTGCTTCACACTGTATGGCAGTCAGTCTGTTAGCTCACACACTGTATGGCAGTCAGTCTGTCTGCTTCACACTGTATGGCAATCAGTCTGTATGCTTCACACTGTACAGCAATGAGTCTGTCTGCCTTACACTGTATAGCAGTCAGTTTGTCTACTTCACACTGTATAGCAGTGAGTCTGTGTGCTTCACACTGTATAGCAGTGGGTCTGTCTGCTTCACACCGTATAGCAGTGAGTCTGACTGCTTTATACACTATAGCAGTGGGTCTGTCTGCCTCATACTGTACAAGTCTGTCTGTTTCACACTGCACAGCAGTCAGTCTGTCTGCTTCACACTGTACAGCGGTGAGTCTATCTGCTTCACACTGTTTAGCAGTCAGTCTGTCTGCTTCACACTGTGTAGCAGTCAGTCTGTCTGCTTCACAATGTATAGCAGTCAGTCTGTCTGCTTCACACTGCACAGCAGTCAGTCTGTCTGCTTCACACTGTACAGCAGTCAGTCTGTCTGCTTCACACTGTGTAGCAGTCAGTCTGTCTCTGCTTCACACTGTATAGCAGTCAGTCTGTCTGCTTCACACTGTACAGCAGTCAGTTTGTCTGCTTCACACTGTATAGTAGTCAGTCTGTCTGCTTCACACTGTACAGCAGTTAGTCTGTCTGCTTCACACTGTATAGCAGTGAGTCTGTCTGCTTTCACTGTACAGCAGTCAGTCTGTATGCTTTACACCGTATAGCAGTTGTTCGTTCACCATGTCTTTAGATGGATTCCCCCATCTCCTCGACAACTGTGGCAGTACGTCTGCAAGTACGTCACAAGTAAACTCGCCTTGATACAAGAAAAAATGAAATATGTCTTTGCCTTGGTTTATGTTCGACTTCGTGGCAACAGATCTAAAATTACAGATCTCATGGTATTAGATTTAAATTATGTTACGGGAACTATGACGGGAACGTCGGCCGCTGATCGGTTGATTTTTAATTGATGGACTCGGCCTTCCTGTGAAAGCTTTCAGGAATACACAACGACAAATTATCGCATGCACTACAGCACTTTTATTTAACGATTTATAACGTCTTTTTGCAATGTCATATGTACCTGTGAAATGATGTGAAGCAGAAGAAAAAATTCTGATGGACAATAAAGTTGATTGAATTGAATTCAATTCAATTAATTTCCGTACAGCCAGCGAAAGATGGGACGACGTAATCAGCGTGGGTTCTTACACCGCTCTTGCAGCGTGATAAAGGAATTGTGCTGATACGTGTGTCTGCTGACTCTTGTGAGTAAAGTTTCTTCATGATATGTTTTTACTTTTGTAGGAATTGTTTTTCAATCAATGTACGTTTCGAATGATACTTTACTTTTGATGTTTGACGATGAATTTATTAGTTATAACGGTTTTTAATTGGATGAATCTGCATTGTGTATGTGTATGTATGGTATGCAAATTCAAATTCGCCCAGATGCTCAAAGACAGAGGAAAGGAAAATCTGAGACTTGTACTTTCCATTTCTATTTCACGCAGATCTAGCGTAATTTTATTATTTTTGTTTTTGTATATATAGTAGTGAGTGGTTTTTTTTTTTTTTCATGCTTGTTTCCTGTCCTTTTTAGAGAGAGAGAGAGAGAGAGAGAGAGAGAGAGAGAGAGAGAGAGAAGTGGTGCGCGATCTGGCTTATATGTACTCACCATATTTGCTATATTTTTCAGCTGTTCCAATCATGGCTGGAAGAAATAAAGGTGTGTCTGGTCGATACACTCAAGATGCTCTGCAACAAGCATTGTCAACCGAGTTCTGAGCTATGGAGCTGCCTCAAAAGTGTTTGGAGCGCCGAAAGGTACACTAAAAGATAATGCTAAAGGAAGATCAAGGCTCGTTTAAAATGAAAAAAAAAGCTGGACAAAGTAACAACATTCGCAGTGAAATTGAGAAAGTACAAAATTCATTGCTGCTGCCAGTGCGAGGTTTCCACTGACAGAAAGACAGTTCCTCGTGAAAGTAGGCTTACTGGCTCAAACGCTCAATCTCCAAATGCAGTTCAAGAGCAATATCCCACCAGAAGAGCACTGGCGCTCTGAAAAAAAAGGCGCCCCAAAGTGACGATTCGTAGCCTGGAGACATGTGGTACAAATCGGATGTGGGATGAACCCCAAACAGCAAAACGAAGAGTGAGTGTGACAACCCCTGTATGCGTCAGCTCTGTTGACAGGTCCATGCCACCCCTTTTCGTGGTGAAGGGATGACCATGCGATCAGTCCAATCCTTCGCCACCCATAATGTCCCAAAAGGAGCTGTGTGGACCTTCCAACCAAATGGATGGATGGATGGAAAACGCCCTGGGACTTCATGATTACAGAACATATATTTTAAGCACTGCAGCCCAGCCCGTCAACAAATCCTGAACATGGACTCACAAGGGACAGGGTTTTGTCTTCGGATCTTTCAAAAAGACCTATAAACACAAGTGCACACATTTTTATCACACCCAAACTGCACAGTAAAGACAATTACGTGGCCTGGAATAATGCGACAGATGTGGGAGGTGATGACTCCTAAACTGTGTCAGAAGACCATCCAGGCCACAGACACATTCCCCACACCATGGACAGGGCCCAGGTTTCCCCTGAGGCGTTTGCCCCATCAGCTACCATGGACCCAATCGAGCTGCCTGCAACGGATCCTGAAACAAGGCCTGCACCCAGCACTGCAGCAGTGACAGCAACGACGTCTATTCTGGCTCAGGCTCAGGCTGACATTGTGCTCCACAGCAGCATGGACACTGAAGTCTCCATCAGTATGGACACAGAAGCCTCCAGCATAGACACAGAAACCTCCATCAGCATGAACACAGAAGCGTCAATTAGTATGGGCACAGAAACCTCCATCAGTATGGACACAGAAGCCTCCAGCATGGACACAGAGGCCTCCATCAGCATGAACACAGAAGCCTCAATTAGTATGGGCACAGAAACCTCCATCAGTATGGACACAGAAGCCTCCAGCATAGACACAGAAACCTCCATCAGCATGAACACAGAAGCCTCCATTAGTATGGACACAGAAACCTCCATCAGTATGGACACAGAAGTCTCCATCAGCATGGACACACAAGCCTCCATCAGCATGGACACAGAAGCCTCTATCAGCATGGACACAAAAGCCTCTATCAGCATGGACATAGAAGCCTCCATCATTATGGAAACAGAAGCCTCCATCAGCATCGACATAGAAGCCTCTATCAGCACGGACACAGAAGCCTCCATCAGCATGGACACAGAATCCTCTATCAGCATGGACACAGAAGCCTCTATCAGCACGGACATAGAAGTCCCCATCAATATGGACACAGAAGCCTCCATCAACATGGACACAGAAACCTCTATCAGCATGGCCATAGAAACTCCATCAGCACGGAAACAGAAGCCTCTATCAGCATGGACACAGAATCCTCTATCAGCACGGATACAGAAGCCTCTATCAGCATGGACATAGAAGCCTCCATCAGCATGGGCATAGAAACCTCTATCAGCACAGACACAGAAGCCTCTATCAGCATGGACACAGAAGCCTCTATCAGCACGGACACAGAAGCCTCTATCAGCTTGGACACAGAAGCCTCTATCAGCACGGACATAGAAGAAGCTCTATCAGCACGGACACAAAAGCCTCTATCAGCACGGACACAGAAGCCTCCATTAGCATGGACACAGAAGCCTTCATCAGCTTGGACAGTGAAGCCTCCATCAGCTTGGACACTGTGGCTGAGGCCCCCATTTTTAGCAGATGACCTTTTCACTCTGCCGATCACGGCAGAGGAGGTGGCATGACTGCAGGGACTTTTTATCAAGGCTATAGGCAGGGACCCCCCCATCTGCCTTGACCTCAATGGCAATGGCAAAACTCCTATTCGTTCACTGCAGTCCAAAATCTTGGCCCGAAACGCCCAACGAAGAGAGAAGCCAGCAAAAAAAAAAAAAAAATAAAACAAAACAAAAAACAAGGTACAGTGTATATACATCGACTATTGAAAAGCGACAAAGTGTATAGAGCGAAAAGTGGCAAGAAAAGAGAGAAGAAAAAGAACAGAGAGAGAAAGAGAGCTGGCCAGGAAACAGAAACAGAGGGGGGAAGGAAATTCAGAACCTCGAAGATGCTCCCCGCCTTTGCTTGCACCCCTGCTTCCACTCCTGTTTCCACCCCTGCCCCCATCCCTGCTCCCACCCTGCTTCCACCACTGCGTCCACCCCTGCTTCCACTCCTGTTTCCACCCCTCTTTCCGCCCCTGCTTCCATCCCTGTTTCCATCCCTACTTCCACCCTGCTTCCATCCCTGTTTCCATCTCTCCTTTCATCACTGCTTCCACCCCTGCTTTCACCACTGCTTCCACCCCTGCTTCCATCCTAGCTGCCATGCCTGCTTCCATCCCTGTTTCCACACCTGCTCCCATCCCTGCTTCCATCCCAGCTTCCATCCCTGCTTCCATCCCACCTTCCATCCCAGCTTCCATGCCTGCTTCATCCTTGCCTCCATCCCTGCGTCCACACCTGCTCCCATTTCCGCTTCAATCCCTGCTCATCCCTGCATCCACCCCTGTTTCCATCCCTGATTCAATCCTTGCTTCCACCACCTTCTATCCCTGTTACCATCCCAGCTTCCGTCCCTGCTTCCACCCATGCTCCCATCCCTGCTTCCACCTTTGCTTCCACTCCTGCTTCTATCCCTGCTTCCAGTCCTGCAACCATCTCTGTTTCCACACATGCTTCCACCCCTGCTTCCACCCCTGCTTCCATCCTTGCTTCCACCCCTGTTTCCACCTCTGCTCTCATCCCTGCTCCAATCCCTGCTTCCGCCCCTGCTTCCATCCCTACTTCCATCCCTGCTTCAACCCCTGCTCCAATCCCTGGATCCATCCCTGCGTCCATCCCTGCTCCAATCCCTGGATCCATCCCTGCTTCCACCCCTGCTCCATCCCTACTCCACCCCTGCTCCTATCCATGTTTCCATCCCTGCTTCCATCCCTGCTTCCACCCCTGCTCCCATCCCTACTTCCACCCCTGCTCCTATCCATGTTTCCATCCCAGCTTCCATGTTTCCCCCTGCTTCCACCCCTGCTTCCCGCAGCTCCCATTACTGCTTCCACCTCTGTTTCCATCCCTTATTCCATCCCTTCTGTCAGCCCTGCTTGCTTCTAGCCTTGCTTCCAGCCCTGCTCCACCCTTCCTTCCATTCTGCTTCCACTCTTGCTTCCACCTCTGCTTCCATTACTGTTTCTATCCCTGCTTCCACCCTTGCTCCCACCCCTGCTTCCACCCCTACTTCCATCCCTGCCTCCATATAATAATAATAATAATAATATAATAATAATAATAATAATAATAATAATAATAATAATAATAATAATGATGATGATGATGATGATGATGATGATGATGATCATCATCATCATCATCATCATCATCATCATCATCATCATCATCATGAATACTTACATAGCGCCTATTCTCGGCTAGAGACCAAACTCTAAGCGTTTACTATCCACACTCGTTTACACAACGGGCTGCCTACCTGGGTAGTGCCGACTGAAGAGCTGCCAGCTGGCGCTTCATTCAGTCGTTTCCTGTGCCATCCAGTCAATTTCGTCTAGTATCGTTCACTCAGTATCCTTACTTCCTTCATTTTTTTCATTTCTCACGCAGGGTCCATGCTATGTGTAACGATACCAACGGCCAAACTGGCCTTCTCTTCCGAAAGTTGGTGGTGGGATTTTACGTGTGTGCAAGATTTTATGCATGCGTTCACACACACAAACCTCGGTTTATAGTCTCATTCGAAGGACTGTATGGAAATGGAGTCAGAACCAATGGTAACTCCGAGTGAAAAAATCCCCCTGTACCGAAACGACCTGGCAGAGATTTGAACCCGCGACCCCAGGATCACCAGTCCGGCGCTCTACCAACTGACCTATTCCGGCTATTCACTGCTTCCACCTCTGCTCCCATCCCTACTTCCATCCATGCTCCCACCCCTGCTTCCATATCCCTTCTTCCAACTGCTTCCACTGCCACTTTCAATGCTGGTACCATCCCTGCATCCACCCCTGCTTCCATCCGTGCTTCAATCCCTGCTTCCACCCCTGCTTAAATCCCTGGTACCATGCTTGCTTCCACTCTTGCTTCCATCCCTGCTTCCATCCCTGCTTCCATCCCTGCTTTCAACCCTGCATCCACCCCTGCTTCCATCCCTGCTTTCAACCCTGCATCCACCCCTGCTTCCATCCCTGTTTCCACTCCTGCTCCCATCCCTGCTTCTAGCCCTGCTTCCAGCCCTGCTTCCACCCGTGCTTCCAGACCTGCCTCCAGACCTGCTTCTAGACCTGTTTCCAGACCTGCTTCCACCCGTGCTTCCAGACCTGCTTCCAGCCCTGCTTCCACCCGTGCTTCCAGACCTGCTTCCAGACTTGCTTGCTTCCACCCGTGCTTCCAGACCTGCTTCCAGCCCTGCTGCCACCCGTGCCTCCAGACCTGCTTCCAGACCTGCTGCCAGACCTGCTTCCACCCGTGCTTCCAGACCTGCTTCCAGACCTGCTTCCACCCGTGCCTCCAGACCTGCTTCTCCACCCGTGCTTCCAACCTGCTTCCAGACCTGCTTCCACCCGTGCTTCCAGACCTGCTTCCAGACCTGCTTCCAGACCTGCTTCCAGACCTGCTTCCAACCGTGCTTCCAGACCTGCTTCCAGAAATGCTTCCAGACCTGCTTCCAGACCTGCTTCAATCCCTGTTTCCACTCCTGCTCCCATCCCTGCTTCTAGCCCTGCTTCCAGCCCTGCATCCACCCGTGCTTCCAGACCTGCTTCCAGAAATGCTTCTAGACCTGCTTGCAGACCTGCTTCCACCCGTGCTTCCAGACCTGCTTCCAGACCTGCTTCCAGCCCTGCTTCCACCCGTGCCTCCAGACTTGCTTCCCAGACCTGCTTCCAGACCTGCTTTCCCCGTGCTTCCAGACCTGCTTCCAGACCTGCTTCCACCCGTGCTTCCAGACCTGCTTCCAGACCTGCTTCCAGACCTGCTTCCAGACCTGCTTCCAGAAATGCTTCCAGACCTGCTTCCAGACCTGCTTCCACCCGTGCCTCCAGACCTGCTTCCAGACCTGCTTCCAGCCCTGCTTCCACCCATGCCTCCAGACCTGCTTCCAGACCTGCTTCCACCCGTGCTTCTAGACCTGCTTCCAGAACTGCTTCCAGCCCTGCTTCCACCTGTGCCTCCAGACTTGCTTCCAGACCTGCTTCCAGCCCTGCTTCCACCCGTGCCTCCAGACCTGCTTCCACCCCTGCTCCTATCCCTGCATCAATCCCTGCTTCCACCCATACTTCCATTCCTACCTCCATCCCTTAGTCCACCCAGCTTCCACCCCTGCTTCGACCTCTGCTTCGATCTCAGCTGCCATCACTGCTTCCACCCCTGCTTACACCTCAGCCTCCATACCTGCTTCCATCCATGCTTCCATCCCTGCTTCCATCCCAGCCTCCATCCCTTGCTGCCACCCCACCTTCCACCTCTACTTTCCATCCCTGCTTCCATCGCGCAGCTCCCATCCCGGTTTCCACCCCTGCTTCATCACTGCGTTCATCATCCCTGCTTACATCCCTGCGTCCATCCCTGCTTCCATCCCACCTTCCATCTCTGCTTCATATCTGCTTCCATCCATGCTTCCACCCCTGTTTTCAGCCCTGCTCCCTTTTCCTACTTCCCCCCCTGCTTCCATCCCTGCTTCCATCCCTGCTTCCATCCCTGCTTCCACCCCTGCTTCAGTCCTGCTTCCATCCCTGCTTCCACCCCTGCCCTTCCAGTCCTGCTTCCATCCCTGCTTCCAGTCATAGCTTCCAGTTCTGCTTCCAGTCCTGCTTCTATCCCTGCTTCCATCCCTGCTCCCACCCCTGCTCCCATCCCTGCTTCCAGCCCCCTGAATCCATCTCTGCTCACATCCCTGCTTCAAGCCCTGCTTCCAGCGCTGCTTCCATCCCTACTCCCTACTCTAATCCCATCCCTGCTTCCATCCCTGCTTCCACCCTTGCTCCCATCTCTGCTTCCATCCCTGCTTCCCATCCCTGCTCCCATCCCTGCTTCCATCCCTGCTCCCACCCCTGCTCCCATCCCTGCTTCCATCCCTGCTTCCATCCCTGCTTCCCCATCCCTGCTTCCATCCCTGCTTCCACCCCTGCTTCCATCCCCTGCTTCCTGCTCCCCCCTGCTCCCATCCCTGCTTCCAGTCCCCTGCTCCCATGCTGCTTCCACCTGCTCCCTGCTCCCACCCCTGCTCCCATCCCTGCTTCCACCCCTGCTCCATCCCTCCTTCCACCCTTGCTCCCATCTCTGGTCCCATGTCTGCTCCCATCCCTGCTTCCCACCCATGCTTCCACCCATGCTTCCAGCCCTGCTTCCACCCCTGCTTCCACCCCTGCTCCCATCCCAGCTTCCACCCCTGCCTCCATCCTTGCTCCCATCCCTGCTCCCATCCCAGCTTCCACCCCTGCTTCCATCCCTCCTTCCACCCTTGCTCCCATCCCTGCTCCCCACCCCTGCTTCCCTGCCCTGCCCCTCACCCCTGTTCCCATCCGCTGCTTCTATCCCTGCTCCCATTCTAGCTTCCATCACTACTTTAGGCTGACTGAACGGGGGAAGAAAAGGGGGGGGGGGGGGGGGGGACAAAAAAAACAAGAGGGTATTCCCAGTGACATTCCTGTTCGGAAAAAAAAAAAAAAAAAAAAACAACTTGACGTATCCATGTTTTTTTTCTGCGCGAAACACTTTTCCTCCCTCTCTTCCTATCTCTTTCTCCCTCCCTTCCTCTATCTCTACCTTTCTCTCTACCTCCTCTCCTCCTCCTCCTCCTCCTCCTCCTCCCTCCTCCCCCCCCTCTCTCTCTCTCTCTCTCTCTCTCTCTCTCTCTCTCTCTGAGGGGTGAACACTCATCAGAGGTAGAAGAAAGACGTGTTCTCTTGTTCGGAGTGCTTCATTGATTGTTTTTGTTAATTAATGAAGTCTTTCCTTTAATGAGACGCTAAATCATTGCACCAAGTGATAGCTGAGGTGATGCCTTTAGACACAAATTATTTCCGAGCAATCTGCGGTCGTTTTGCTGCAGTATACATTCAATTCATGGGGAAGCGCGCAAAGCTCGCCATGGCCATGTGTGTCAACACAAACCGAGCGAGAAGAGCTCAGACGCAGTGCATTTTCCTCACTGTCATACTGTTTCAACTGCTGATGTGCGCAAACGACATTGAGACGAACCCTGGTCCTGACTCTCAACTGGAAACAACACACTGAGCGATTTACTTCATCAACATGAGACAAAGTTAAAAGATTTTTTGTGTCAGCAACTTGAAACACGTTTCGATTCGCTTGGCAAAGACTTATTAGCAAAAGTGGACAACATGCTGGGAGCGATGAAAACACAGCTACAATACCTACAAGCCAAAACAGCAAATCTTGAAGATCGTTTTTACTTCATGTCAGAAGAAACAAAACAAGTCAGCTCTGATATGGAAGATAACCTAAAAAAAAAAAATTCAAGTGAGTTCAGCGAAAAACTTGACACGTTAGAATCATTTTCAAGGAGAGACAACCTCAAGTTTTTTCAATCTACCGCAATCGTCTCATGAAAACTACGAAGAATGTGCAAAGAAAGTGATCAACGCACTTCAAGACACTGTGCCAGGGAAAACGTGGTCCTCTGAGGACATTGTACGCGCCCATCGTCTTGGCCGAAGCAGTGACTTTTCTAAACCATAGCCTGTCATTGTGAAGTTCGCAAGATGGTCAGACAAAATAAGTGTCCTGACAAAAGGACGAGAGGGGCTGCGAAAGAAAGGGATCAGAGTGACAGGTGACCTAACACCAAACAACAGCAAATCATTCGAGACTACCAAGCTGATGGAATACGTGCATTCTACAGAGGAAACAAGCTGGTTGTAGCAGGTCCATTCCGAAATCCTACTCTAAGCAGCGGTAGCTACGCTGATGCTACACGGCGCGGAGCCAGTCAAAGTGAGCACGATTACTAAAAGGGCAACAGGCTGGTGGTGGAAGAGCGGAGCAGACGACCCAGTCAACAGTGGCAGAGGGCAGAACGACACCACGCAGGCAGTACCTGGAGCCACGACTTCCACAGCAGCAACCGCTACAACGAAGGTGATCAAACCTACTCCAGCGAACATTACCGCGCTGACGGGCAAAGGAGCGACAGTAGGGCCGGAGTTACAACAAGGATTTCCGTATAGAGACAGGGACCATCCATCGGCTGATTGCTATAGGCACTATGGAGGTGGGAGATGGTACGGTGAAGGGAACGGGGTACAGGACTGGAGCTGTCCAGTTCAGCCATACTACAGCTACAACTACAGCTCTATGTACCACTTCCCACCACTGCCATCGGTACGAGACACTAACCTTATCAGTATTCAGCCTCACATTCCCGACACCCAGACGGACAGCACGAGCGACAGGACAACCCAGAGAAAGACACCATCACACAATGTGACCGACCAAGTGTCTGACAATGAAAAGGTGATGGACGGAAATCTCGACACAAACATCTTAAAATGTGACGATGTGGGACAGACATATGATGCGACAGACTCAGTGCATGGCAATGGAATGAGGACAGACGGTGATTTTGACACAAACCAAATCTTGAAAGGAAACGATTCCGACGAGACCAAAACCGATGGACAAGGACAGACACTTGACGATGACACACTGCCACCGCTGACTGTGGCTGGTATTGCCAAGGGTAGTGAAAGCGATAAAGAAAATGACACTGTGATCATCACTAAGACCACTGGAAAACAAGTCCAGCCCGAAGGACAAACCCCACGACAGACTCCCCCGGACAACAACAGCGAAAAGGATGACGAACAGAACACGGACACTGGAATGACAGACAGCGTGAAAAATCCAGTTAAAAAAAAACACAAATGATGAGACACACACACCAACTGAACCAGTTCAAGAACGGACAATAATTGAGCGGAAGAAGGACGACAGAACTACCACAGCTCCTACGGAGCGATTGACTATGCCCTCGAGTGACAATGCACGCGGCAGACCTGTAACTCGGCTGAGGAGTAGTTCTACGACTTCCACAGGTAAACGCCAAGCAACCATTCAAGAAACCACAAAACACAGTCAAACTACGAAACACAGCGACTTATAGGGACTCGGCCAGGCTCATGTCATGCAAAATCTCAGTTTATGACCTACAACATTGAAGGTCTGTCTCGGATTTACGATCCTGAGGTAAGGTCTTATATTGCTGAATTTGACTTTAGTCTCGTAGTCGAAACATTTGCAACTAAATTTCCTGATCATTTGTTTCCAAAACACAGTGCTTACGTCATACCAGGCGTTTAAACTGTCTGATAGTGCAACAGCTAGATTATCAGGAGGATTGACTCTGCTGGTGAAAAAAGACATCGTCAAGTACACTGAAAAGATTGATGTGGATTATGACAATACCATAGTGTTAAAACTGTCTAAGGATCTTTTTGGCACGATATCACCAGTGATTCTGCTTGGTGTGTATGTACCGCCTAACAACTCTTCCTATTACCATGATACGGACATACCAAATGGTATTAGGATGTTGGAGCAGTGTATTAATGGATGTGATAGAGCCTTTTGGAAACTTACCGTTCATGTTGCTTGGAGACTTCAATGCACGGACTGGGGGTGAAAACAGTACAGATGATGATGATGACGATGAAAGGATGTGTCCTTTGCATGAAGAAAACGCTGACAGTGTTGTTTTCCGTGCCTCAAAAGATGAGATACGGAATGATTTTGGCAAATATTTTGTTAAATGTCTGTAATTCTTTTGATTTGTTTATACTTAATGTGCCATTCAAGGTGATATTGACTTTGGCCACTTTACCTACGTTTCTCCTACAGGATGCAGTATTGTTGATTATGTCATTGTGTCTCGATGCTTGTTGAATTATTGTGTGTCATTGAACATAACGCCAAGAATAGAATCTAAACACATGTCAGTTGAAGTTTTATTTAATGCTAATGTCAACGTAGCTAATCAACAGAATGTAACATGTAGTACGTTCAATTTCGAAAAGATTGTCTGGGACCAAGATAAAATTGACAATTTTAAAGACAAATTGTCAACTGCTGAGTTTAGGAATAAAATGACAAAAGCATCTAACCTTGTTGATATTGATATCAACGAAGCAATACAAGTGTTTAATGAGTCACTGATTGATATCAGTTCATGTATGAGAAAGTCAATTACTGTTGGCAAAGAAAGAAAAGACCCGTGGTTTGATAAGGAATGCTCTCAACACAAGAAGGAACTCCGTCACGATCTAAGACGATACTATAGAAGTAGAGATGACGACGAGGAAATC